>JAXGGA010003670.1:0-98837 GCA_038373865.1 Uloborus plumipes | reverse complement strand
AAAAATTTTTTTCGAGAAAAAAAAATAAAAAACAGTTTGTTTTGGAGGTTCCCCTACCAAGTAATCATCAAAAATTAAAAAATGGTGCGGCACGAAAATTTTCTGAAAAATTTGTTGATTTTTATATGGAAATGACCCCTTAAATCTAATATTTTTTAAAACGAGCAATTTCTTGTATATCTATATAACACAAAAGAACTACTTTTTGTATCCGTATGTCCGGGGGTAATCTTCCCAAACTACTGAAACCGATTTTTAAACCATTTTTTTCACCGTAGTTAGCTTACAGTAAACAGGGAGCAGGATAAGCTATAATTTTATTTCTAAAAAGCTTAGTTTTAAAAAAAGTTATTATGGAAAAATAGTAAATTTTCATGTAGTTTTTCCCCATTAAAATGATTAAATTTTTCAGTCCCATTGTCCGCAAAAAATTTTATTGCCTGGCAACAAACAATATTAATAGTGATCATAATGAAAAATGTGAAACCAAGGCTTTCACTGGAGTAAGTATGAAATTTTATTGCTTTTCTTAGGATTTTTTAGATTCATCTGTGCCAATAATCGCTAACGGGGTAAATAAAAAAGATAATTGATTTTTGGCAACAGTTTAGAGAACAGAAAAAATGTTTTATAGTCCAAAAAAATTTCTAAGTTAGGTTACGTAAGATGTTTTTCACCAATGGAGTCACAAGGATATAAAACTAATGATGGGACTTATTTTACGTGTAATGTTTGGAAATACTTGACTCCAGTGCGATTGATTTTTACAGGGTACGACAGAGAGACTCTTGCTGATTTTAATTGGATGCTAATTAGCAAGGAGTGGTCAGAAAAGGAGTGGGGAAGAGTCTCATTTTTAAAGAGGGTCCTGAAAGTCTTTGTTATCTCATAGTTTTAGGTTGTCCGCCATGCGTTGGGACAAAGGAGCAACGAGCGTTCTCCGCCGAATCTTACTTTTCAAATAATCTTTCGGTGGTCGCCACTAAGCAAGCCTTCCGAACTCGGTTCAAAATTCAGTCCGTTGTTCCCATTCTTGGCTGATAACCGACTGTTTTGTGGCTGAAAATATTCAGGGAAAGTGAGGTTGTGGCAAAAAAGAGGCCCAGGAGGTCAACGGATTCCCAGAAACCCTAGAAAAACGTCAAAAAAAAGTGAGGGAGTCGTTTTTTGCGCTCCCCAAAGGCGTTCGGCGCGTAAAACACGCTGCTGCTTTGGGTATTTTTGATTGGACACTGAGACGAATTCTTTACAACGAACTCCAGTTTTTATCCCTACCAAACTTGCTGTGGTTTACCAGTTGAGTGATAACGTCTCCTTGAAAGGTGACGTACCGTGGCCAGCCCGCTCCCCGATTTGACACGCCGTGACTATTTTTATGATGGTATCTCAAATCGATCGTTAACAACGACAAGCCCCGGACCCTGCAACGCCTGAAGAACAACATCCGGCTTGCTATCACCAACATCCCAGTCGATATGCTAGAAAGAGTGCAACAAAAACTTCAAATCTAGAGTAGATGAGTGCATCATTAACAGGGGCCCGCTATTCTTCCCGATGTAATTTTTTAAATCTAACTAATATAAAAAATTCAGAATGGGTACCATATCTTATAAAAAAGTAGTAAAACTGATACATGAAGTACTTTTTCCCTTAGTTGACTTTTTCAAGTCTGCAAGTTTTCTCCGCCGCACCCTGTACCAAGCTTATAGCATTTTTCGATTTTACCTAAACATTATTTTGTAGCTTGCATTTTTTTATTTACGGTATGTAATGCAGTTTTTTTAGTTTGTGTCCAGACAGAAAAAAATTACCATTGTTTTACAGAAGTAGCCATTGTGTATATAGATATGCACTTTATTGTTGAAAAAATCATGAACGAGTGTCACTAAAACACCATACCCGGCAGAAACACGGGCAGGGCCAGGTACCCGGCTAGTATCTATATATTTCTGATCTCGAAAACGGCTCTAACGATTCTGATAAAATTTTGTATTTAGATAAAGTTTTGGTTTTTTAGTTCATCTACATCGGCGTTTTTTCTGTAAAAACCGCGAGTTTTTTACAAAAAAAAAACCGTTTTTTTTGTGCCCTTGCATTTAAAAGTTTTGAGAAGCTTTTATTTTCACCATTTTCTTTATGATTACTTTCATTGTTACTGTTTCCTAGCAACCACGTTTTGTTATAACAATTGGATTTCATATTTAATCACATCAGCTAAAATTAAAATTTTTATGGTATTTGGCAAACGAGTTTTGGCAGCACGTTAGAATTGTTATTGTTTTTGAAATTTAAAAGAGATCGTTTAAAAATAAAGTTAAAATTAGGTGTGGGCCGCGGTAGTCCGATCGTAAGTCGTCGGACTCGTAACCGGAGTGTCCCGGGCTGATCCTCTAGAGGGAGCCAAGCCGATCAAAGATCCACCGTCTTCATTAATGGTGGCTGGGGGACGTTAAAAATATTCGTGGTCACATAATCTTCCAAGTTAAACGATTCCCTCGGGGGGGGGGGGGGTGCTGGGTCTAGGGTTTGCTCGACCCTTGGGCCTGGTTCAAAAATGAACAGAGCACTCTTCAGGGCCCCATGCCGGTAAAACCACGAGTTGTGGTATGTTAGGGGGGGGGGACCCTGAAGTGAAAGTCAAAACCAACTGGAATCAAATGCGTATTGGAGAACAGGGACTCTGCATCCATTCTCATCAACCCCTCCGGCTTCGGCGCCAAATGAAATGAAATTGGGTGTGATTTTACGTTGAGCATGGATTAAATAAGGTTGTGTTTTTTAAAACAAACTACGGCTGTTTTAAATGCGTAATTGCAAGAAGCTTAAAAATGCTTTTCAAGTTTATCTAAATAGTATTTCGGCAGTAGAAAAAACACGAGTTTACAAACATTTTTTTTTTTTTTTTTTTTTTTTTTTTACCGAGCCGGCTAGGTCCCCAGGTACTTGTATTTAAAAGTCGATAAAAAAATTATTTCGAGTTCCACTATATGACTTGGAAGTTCCAAACTACTTTCAACTTACGCAAAAAGTTCTTTCTTTAGATCGGTTCTAATATTTTAAGTGAGCAAGTATCTATCAAAAAACAAAATAATTGAATGCAATGGATGCAAAGAATTCCGACAGAATTTTTTGTCAGATGACTTTACATCCACAAGCTCACATTTTGTACATTGCAAAAGGCTTTTCTTGTAACGTCGAAACACGTGTCTTCCTATCCCTTCACATTTGCGTTTTTTCACTTTGTATTATTTTCTTTTACAAATTGAGAATGTTGCTCCATTTCCCCAATTACTTATTTAAATTAGCACTTTTAGTTCGTGATGCCACACGCGTCGAGGAATCTTTTATCTTCTTTCTTATAACTGTTACACAGAACCAAAAAGAGTTATCAGCCAACAACTTTTTATACACGTTTGCCACGTAGTACTAAACCAATCTATTCCTCCAAAGCTAACACAATGAGCAAAATAAACGATTTGATTACCGTCTAAACACCTCTTTCGAGTCGATAAATAGAAAAAAATAAAATTATCCTAAGAATTTCACGCTCGAGAGCGGTGCGAAAAGCCGCCTGTCTTTTGAGATGGAATTCCGAAGCGAAGAAAATGGCGCTATCTTCAAAGCGAGTCGATAAAGGCCTAAGTACATTTTAATTATGTGCCCAGAGCAATATATTTAGAACCTTTATTGGTCTTTTGATGGTTCAAGATCAGACTAAAAGCGTTATTACATTATATGTAAGAGTCGAATAAAAGATGCTTTTTCGTAAAGAAACAGAGTTTTCTTTCAGAAAGAGAAATTCACGGTTTTGTGTTGCTGGGAAAGATTGCTAATTAAATGTCCCTATGTAAAGAGTCTTGATATTATTATTTGATTTTTTTTTTTTTTTTTTTTTGACGACGAAAGAATCTGTGGAAACTTTTTATGGGAACAAGAATCGTTACTTTTTTTAATTATGCGAAATCTTATTAAATTATGACGAATTATATAAGAGAAAGTTGAAAAGGAAAATATTTTAATATTTTGTTTTACCATAATCCGTACAAATAATACAAAGAATATATATGTGTGTTCCCTAAAAAAAATCCACAGTTTGTGTCGGATCAAAACCAAAATTAGATGGTTTTTGGCCATTCAAAAAGAGTTGTAGGGGATTTTTTAAAAGCCAAATAAATACGAAACCATTCGAATTTTAATTCAAGGACCAACAAGAAGTTCTGTCAAGAACTAAACGAGCCTACTTTCCCATACATCGACATCGGCATTCTCGCATCTGATCATTATTCTCTTGATTATCTGAGACTGAAAATTATGTCAAACATACCTTTTTAGCACTTAGAGCTGATTTCGAAAAGCAAAATATACCCCTCTCATCAGATGAAATAGACACGTAAAAAGTAATTAACGAATAAAAAAGTTTTGTCGCACCTTTTAAAGAGTGTAACGGTTACAGTTCCTCCGTAGAAAAATTCCTCCATCGTTTTCAAAAAAAAAAAAAAAATAATAATAATAATAATAAAATAAATAAATAAATAAATAATGTACAAAGAGCATCAAAACACATTCTATCAAAGAAAGAAAGAAAAAAAAACTCGTCCGTTAATAAAATGTCTCGAATTTCACTTTTAACCCGTTGCCAGTTGTTAAATAAAAATAAAGAATAAAATGTTCTCGTGAATGAAAAATTTTTGTTACAAAAAAAATCGTCTGACAAAAAAAAATAATAATAATAAATAAAATAAAACAAATGAATAAATAAACAAAAAATCGTCTGCACAGTCAGTCATTTTTTTTCTGAGCTTGCATTTCCGCCATGTTTGCGGAGTCGGAGTCGGAATCAGAGTCCTCACAGAAGATTACTCAGAAAAGTACTTTACAAACATTATTTATCAAAACCATTTTCTTACAAAGTTAGTTTGAAGGAAATCTGACTTTAAGTTCAGGATCAACATTCAACTTAAATTCCCCGTAGACGCTAATGTTAATTTTTTTTCTGAACGGTTCAATATTGAACGAAAAATGGTTCAAATCAAAAAGCGAAATATGGAAATGTATGGAAAAGCCTCTCTGAGATCTTTCAAACAAAAAAAAGTTTATTCCATTCGGACAGTTCACTCAAAAGTTATTAGGTGGGGAAAGGTTGCTTGAACGGTTCAATGTTGAACGAAAAAATGTTCAAATTGAAAATTTAAATACGGTAATGAAGTATCCTTGCTGAGATCCTTCGAACAAAAAAAAAAGTTTATTTAAATCGGACTGTTCACTCAAAAGTTATTAGGGTGACAGCTTGCTTGAGCGGTTCAATGTTGAACGAAAAATTGTTCAAATCGGAAATGTAAATACGGGAATGAAGTATCCTTGATAAGATCTTTCGAACAAAAAAAGTTTGTTCAAATCGGACTGTTCACTCAAAAGTTAGCATCGCGGGACAGGTTGTTTGAACGGTTCAAAGTTGAACCAAAAATTGTTCAAATCGAAAAATCAAATATGGGAATGAGCTGTACTCGCCGAGATCTTTCCAACAAAAAAAAGTTTGTCCAAATCGGAATGTTCATTCAAAAGTTATTAGGGGGGGGGGGACAGACAGACCGACCGACCGACCGACGACACAAATTCCCCATCTCAATACCCTACTTTCAAATTTTTAATTTTTCGATATTCATTTTACCTTTTTATTTTTTTAACTTGGCGATATTTTTAGGACTTGGCGGTATTTTTCTTTTTAACTTGGCGATATTTTTTGGACTTGGCGATATTTTTTAGATGCATTAAGCTACTTTTAATACTTTTTTCGTCTTTCTTTAATTTTTAACGCTAAAGTAGGCTAAAAACGGGATTTTTTAATAAGGACCCAAAAACGGAAACATGCACTATGTCATAAAATATGATTAAATTGCTGTTATTTAGTGAAATCGTGATGATGATGCCAAATACCAACATTAAAATTCAAAAAATAAATCACTTGAGTGTGAGAAGTAATTAAAAAAAGACGATTTTTGTAAACATTGTCACGTGACGAAGAACGCTCAGCCATTGGGCCAAGTTAGAGCCTCTATATAGACAGGCCGACGCATCAAGCTAAAGTTTCACCACTTTGGATCCAACTCATTTACTTTTACTTTCATTTTTCATTGTTGCGGAGCTAGGGTTACCAAAGCAAAGTTTCGGGACATTGCCAAGCTTTGTTAAATTCAGGTGAAAAGTTACCAAAAAGCAATAACTCGCCAGAAAAGACAACCCTAAAACACGCGCTGGATCCATAGTGGTCAAATTTAATCTTGATGCGTCGGCACGTCTATATAGGTAGGTGCCTTAGGCGAAGTCATAGAATACGATTCTCCTTGCTTCGCTGCCGTTGATGCGATATTCAATGCGTTTTCAACACGTTGTTTCACGATAACACACAACATTGTGTTATCGTTATATTCGGAGCGGGATGGTAATTCTTTTTTTTTTTTTGTGTGTGTTTTCTTCGTTTTAGTACATCATCCAAAGAGATTTATGGCGCTTTTAATGTTGAAACAATTTTTATTTCCCTTTCGGGGCATTTTTTAATGTTTTAGCTCATTTATGTTCAATCTATTTACTAAGTCTCGAATCTGAAGTCAAAAAAATTCAGCTCCAATTTTCAAGCAGCTGTGTCTTCTTAGCAGTTTAGGGGTTGATAATCTTTCTTGTTCACTTATGGAGAATAAACGTAAGCCAGCATGAGCATTCGGAATTGAGAAAGCCACTCGGAGTTTTGATGGTAGAGCTGTGATACATTAAAAAAATTGCGAAATTGTGTAATACGGCTCCCGAATCTTCTACAATGCTGCCAGTTTAGCTTTGCCCAAACTATAGTATAACATTCTGAGAAACAACTATTGTAAAATATAGCCTTGAGTTTTGAATCAATTTAGTTAAATTGAAAGAGAAAGTGAAAGGTGGCGCAGTATTTGTTTGCGTAAAACAAAAAATTACAGAATAATTAGAAAATTTCCTGCTGTTTTGAAACTGTAGTTACTTTACATGGCTAGAGTCCTAAACAAGCGAGCTGAAACTGTAGTGGATTGGGAAGATTTTTGCAATTTTATACATATTAAAATGCGCAAATTATCCATATGATAAAGAAAATAATCCAGGTGGATATATAAATCTTGGTGCTGCAGTCAACACTTTCTGCACTGATGGAGTGGAGCACATTTACCTGGCATTGTTTGGACCAGAAAAACATTCTGGAAAACAATAGCTATTGTAAAATATAGTTTAGCCTTGAATTTTGAATCAATTTAATTTAATTGTAAGAAAAAGTGAAAGGTGGCGCAGTGTGCATGTTAAACAAAAAATTACAGAAGAATTGCAAACTATTCCGTTGTTTTGAAAGTGTAGTTGCTAAAAATGGCTAGAGTCCTATCCAAACGAGCTGAAACTGTAGTGGATTGGGAAGATTTTACAAGTTTTTACATTTTAAAATGTGCTAATGACCCATATAATAAAGAAGATAATCCAGATGGATACGTAAATCTTGGTACTGCAGTCAACACCCTCTGTACAGATTTTGTTTACCCAAAACTTTCAGATGTATGGACTTGGGAAGAAACCATGCTGCAGTATGAAGCAGGATATGGAATTGAACGGTTAAGGAAAGCATTGGCTGCAATGGTAACAGAATTTTTTGATTCAGCAGAAAAGATTGATCCAGACAATATATTTTGTGCACCAGGGGTAACAGGTTGCATAGACCTCCTAGCTTATTGCCTTGCCGATCCTGGTGATGTTTTTCTTACCCCCACCCCTTTGTACGGACGCACTTACACCGACTGCATGCAGAGATCTCTGGTGAACCTATGGCCCATACCCGTTATTTCAAGAGACAATGAAGAACTAAGTCCAGTTTTGACGATACAAAAAATAAATGAATCTTATGAAAAAGCACTAAGCCATAACAAAACTGTTCGTGGAATTTTCTTGATCAGTCCTAACAATCCTTTGGGTGATGTGTACAGCCCCAAGCTGTTGATGGATATTCTAGAGTTTTGTCACTTAAAAGACATACATGCAATAGTTGATGAAATCTATGCACTTTCAGTATTTCATGGAGACAACCAGTTTTTCAGTGTCTTGAAATTTCCAGTACTTCCCAATCCAAAAAAAGTGCACGTATTGTATGGAATGAGCAAGGATTTTGCAATGGCAGGGCTAAGAATTGGTATGATCCATACAAAATGCAAAGTGCTACAGATGTGCCTGAAAGAGCTTTGCTTTTTGCAATGCATTTCTTTCCCGATAATGAACACTGCTGGAAGATATTTGGAAGATTTAGAATTCTGCAGAAAGTATGTCGCAACTAATAAAGATCGCTTGACTGCCAAATCTGAAGCTTACACGAAACGACTCACGGATATGGGGCTGAATGTTCGAAAACCCGAAGCTGGTTTTTTTCTGTGGGTGGATTTCAGAAACATCTGCGGCTCAGAATCTTTTGCTCAAGAACGGGATTTCTTCGAATATCTGATAGAAAAGTTCCACTTGTACATTGTGCCAGGAAAGGAATTTTTCTGCGCTCAGCCTGGATGGTTTAGGATATGCTTCACAACCTTCTCAGATGAGGTTGATGAAGGATTCAACCGCCTAGAAAAGGCTATGAAGGAATACAAAGCAATTAAGATGTAACTTCAAGTTAAGGGAGCTGCCCTCATTTGCGTTTCTAGAAATTGTTCATGTACCTGTTATACTGTTACGTTCATGCAACGTAGAATATTAGCTAAATAAAAAAAAGAACGAAAAATAAGCTAATACAAATAATTAACGTGATTAGAGAAACTATCTAATGAGAATTTATTTTATTAAACTTCATTTTATATGCTAAAATAAAAAAAATCTATCTGTTGAAAAATAATATTTGAAGCGTAATGACGATAAAAATACCATTTATTTGAACGATAAAGAATTTAATGGGTATATTTCGACAATGGGGAATCTGGCACGGTCATCAAAGTTTTGGTGACAATTATTTTATTTTGGTTACCCTTTCCTTATGTTTGCGAATTAAATATTTCTCTCGCGCACGCAGTGCTCTATCGACACAAAGATTTGACACCAATGGAGACAGATCGCCAGATTCCCAATCATCGAAATCATCCCAATTTAATTTATGAATGTTGAAAGTATATTCTAAAGACATTTTTTCGAAAAAAGATGCGTTACTTATCTTGGCGAAATGTTTACTTTCGAATTTGGCGAAAATTAAGCACTTACGTTTACATCGTAGCCGTATTTGTTTCTCTTAATCCAATTTTATTTGCATGGTACGTATTTTACTGTTTATTGAAACTCGATGTATAGTTATTTAGCTGTTTTGTTTTTCACATTAATAGTACATTAAAAACAGATTTGGCAAATTATTTTACTGGAATTTTTCCTGTTATTTATTAGCATATTTTTTATTTAGCAGATTATTTTACTCTCATTGGCTAAATTTAATTGGTACTTACCTATTAACTCCACCGCAGCTACAGATTTGGCATTTTTCCTTTTTTGCATTTGTTTCTACGCGCACGCCGTTATTTAAAACGCACCAAAAACGCCAAATAAACAGCTAAATGAAGTTAAAAATATAAGACAACGTGTCCAAAAGTACAAATAAAATGTTAAAAAAGAGTTTGAAAACTAGCAAATAGCTATTTCGGGGCTATTACAAAGTGGTTCACTTGACTGGGGTCAGTTGAACCATCCTTCTTTAGCACTGATGATGGGGCTTCATTTGTTATAGCCCCGAAATAGCTATTTGCTGGAGTTTTCAAACTCTTTTTTAACATTTTATTTGTACTTTTGGACACGTTGTCTTATATTTTTAACTTCATTAATTGTACAAAGTTTTCGACTGCTATTCTTACAAACAGCCAAATCTTGTTTTGGCGGTTTTTCTGCAGCTGCGGTGTAGTTGATACGTAGGTACCATTTAATTATCTAGAGGACTGTTTTTCATTTTGATAGAACTTTTACTCTTGTGTGGCTTGTATTATTTAAACGTTTATTTGGTACTTTTCCGTTAAAAGTACGTGTTATGGAACGGTTTTTTTTTTTTAGTTTTGGCGATTTGAACTTATTTATCGCGAATGCAAACTCAAAAATTTCTTAGTTGGCAACATTCAAAAACCTTAACTTCTAAATTAGAGGGTTGCCATATTCATGTAGATATCGCCAACTGCTTAAAGATATTTTCCTATCGTCGCTATGGGAACGTAGAAATTAAAGAATTTATAAGGTACCTACTATACTACAATATAACGTTTCTTGACAAAAACATCGTGACGTTTGCGTGACGTTAGAATATGAAAAACGAGCTAGATAAAACGTCAGGCCTACTTGGCGAATTAGAGGAGATCGCTGACTGCTTGTGAGCTCTTACTGGCTCCGCCCGTTGTGACGTTCAGTGTCAAGTTAAGTTGCTGTCTAGTATAGTAGATGTGAACGGCGTCGCGCGGGTTCAAATGCAACATATAAAATAAAAGAAGGCATTTTTGTTACAACGTGGTCAGTTAAATTCGCGTGAAGGACAACGTAAAATCAAACTTTAATAGGTATGTTGTTTATCTGTGATGATTTTCAAAAAAACTGCGTTTCCAATTTTGAAAAATTAAAAACCGAAGTATTATATATCAAGAGTGAATATTCACGAAAGAAATATTTCTTAACTATTTGAATTGAGCCTCAGGTCAAATTCCACGCAAAGCAAAGACAATATCAAACTAATATCTAAACTCTCAATAGCTAAATTAGCTATTGGGAAGAAGTTTGAGATAAAGCACTAAATAATGATTTGAATGGATGAAAGCCTTTAAAAAATTAGAGATTTATGTGGAAGTTCGAACTAAAATTGGATAGATAGATAGATAGATAGATAGATAGATAGATAGATAGATAGATAGATAGATAGATAGATAGATAGATAGATATATAGAAGAAATTTTCATGATGCCCACAACATACCTTTTTTTCTTTTTCTTTTCGAGGAATTAAATCAATTTATGTCAAGGAAAAGAGGTTAAATAACCTATTTTTCAAAAACGTAATTTCTTTTTAACCGACTTCAACAAAGGAGGAGGTTATACAATTCGTCGGAGATTTTTTTTTTTTTTGTATGTTATAAGATTACTCGAAGATGCCTGGACCGATTTCAAAAATTCTTTTTTTGTTAGAAAGGTCTTTCTTTCCGATTGGTCCCATCCTCTCGTGGTCCGGGTTCGATAACGGGAACATGCAGAAATCATTCGAAAAAGAGGTTGGGATCACAGTAATCGTAATAATGACCATTTTGAACGCCAGGCTTCTCTGGATTGCATAATAAAATTCATTTCTGCGGTCTTTTTGAAAATTTTAAACCGAGTATCATTCTATGTCCTGCTTTTTTCTCCTGAACTCCAACGAACTGAAAGTCGTACCAGGTACTAATTGATTCGTAATATTTCAGGTTTTATTAGTCTTAATTTACATAAGGTTTGATAAAGGAATTTTGAAGAAAGTGAGGAAAATCTCCAAATTTTTGTTCAAATTTAAAACGATTTGTCCTAAATGACTAAATATGATATCCATTGTTACAAAAGGTGATTGATATGAAACAGTTATTATATTGATAATGAAAGTTTTGAATGAAGGCTTAACTGAAGCAAACATGAAGCTCATTAGCTGGCCACGTACGTAATACGTCGTAAAATTTTATGAGCCGCGAGAATGTAGTGCTGTTTTGAAATATAAATTAGTTAAAAAGCCGTTAATATTTAGCCTTTAATTAAACTAGTACACAAATAAATACCAGAGAATAACAAGGATTATTTTTTAGTGTCAATCGTTTAAAATTTTAGACGCGTTGATACTTTCTTTCTTTTTTTTCCTTACATAGTTTATTTTATAAAGCATTTACTTAAGCAAATTAGGTGAAGTTTTGTAATGGAAACATTACCTTATTTCATATGTACATTTACACTAAAAAGAATAAAATAAAAATATTTTTGTAAAAAAAAATTGAACCGACTTCGGAACGTCACTCGGCAAGTGCTCTAAAAAGTAAAAAATAATTTTACTCTTTGAATACCATCGATACTACATTTAAACATAAGTTTTGAAGTCGGCGCAAAAACTATAGGTAAAATGTTTACTATATTTTGCCAACATTTTCAGAGAATTCATTGAAAATTGAGAGCTGAATATTTGTACCATTGCATAAATATGTATTTTTCGACACTACGTTTAAACATAAGTTTTGAAGTCGGTGCAAAAACTATAGTCACTAGTATAACTAAGTATAGTAAACTATAGGAGAAATGATAATCAACTACATTTTGCCAACATTTTTCAGAGAAACCCATTGAAAATTAAGAGCTGAATATTTATACCATTACATGTATTTGTGGTTGTCAATGTAGTGTATGCGAATGCGATTAAGGAACCTGGATTATTTGCAATTTATATATATAGTTAAATCATAGTTTCGTATGATTCTATATAGTGTTTTTGCGCCGACTTCAAAACTTATGTTTAAACGTAGTGTCGATGGTGTTCAAAGAATAAAATTATTTTTTACTTTTTAGAGCACTTGCCGAGTGAAGTTCCGAAGTCGGTTCATTTTTTTTTTTTCAAAAATCTTTTTATATCTAATATCTTTAAACGAGCAATTATTGTATATATTTCGGATCTCGAAAACGGCTCTAACGATTTTGATAAAATTTTGTCTTTAGATATAGTTTTGGTTTTTGAGTTCATCTACATCGGCGTTTTTTCTGTAAAAACGCGAGTTTTCACAAAAACCCCGTTTTTTGCGCCTTCATTTAAAGTTTGAGAAGCTTTGTTTCGCCATTTTCTTTATGATTACTATTATTGTTACTGTTTTATAGCAACCACGTTTAGTTATAACAATGGATTTCAATCACATCAGCGTAAATTCAAATTTTCATGGTATTTGGCAAACGAGTTTTGGCAACACGTTAGAATTGTTATTGTTTTTGAAATTTAAAAGAGATCGATCAAAATAAAGTTAGAACTGGGTGTGGGCCCGGTAGTCCGAACAGTAAGTCGTCGGACTCGTAACCGGAAGATCCGGAGCCGGGAACTACTTTGGCATATCCCCCAAATCATAAATTTGGCGACTGTTTTTTCTCGCCAAGCAAAATACCCGCTTTTGTTGTTGCCACAAAACTTTAAAAAAAAAAAAAACCTCCAAAAATTGAACAAAATACAAGAAAATACTAAATTTGGCAACAGACGCATTTCACGTCAAATCACATAATTTTAATAGTCGGCCGTGCCGTCATGTCTCGGATTTTGTTCAATGTTTTTTTAAGGATAGATACCTATGAGATAAACTCAAAATAATTTTTTTTAGATTTTTTGAATAAAAATTGAGGGTTGTAGAATTTTTTGAAATTTTGATTTTTTCAAAATTTTTGCTTTTTTATTTTTGGTATGCATTTTGAAAAAGCTCTATAACTTCCTCATTTTTCATTCAATCAAGCCAGTTTACGTTATCATTTTAAAGCTAATTGTTTTCTCCTTCAATATTAGTGACAAAAATGAGATTGTGAAAAATAGAATTTTGCCAATGGTCATCTGAAGTCAGATTTTGTGTTTTTTCAATTGGTATGTTCAATAGGTCATATCTCCGGAGTACCAACTAAGAACTGCACAATTTTTTTTTTCAGTGATGACAACATCATATACTTTTTATGTAAAAAAAATTAGGAGGGTGTTTTTTGTTGTTTTGGAATGAAAAAATCAAACGTGATTTTTCAGTTGGTATGATCAATAGGTCATATCTCCGGACTACCAACTAAGAACTGCACGACAATTTTTTTCTGTTATGACAACATCATACCCTTTTTATGTATAAAAATTAGAAGGGTGCTTTTTGTAGTTTTGAAATAAAAAAATCAAACGTGTTTTTTCAGTTGGTGTGATCAATAGGTCATATCTCCGGACTACCAACTAAGAACTGCACGATATTTTTTTTCTGTTATGAGAACATCATACCCTTTTTATGTATAAAAAATTAGGAGGGTGCTTTTTTCTGTTTTGGAATAAAAAAAATCAAACGTGTTTTTTCAGTTGGTATGATCAATAGGTCATATCTCGTGATTACCAGCTAACAACTGCGCCATTTTTTTCCACAATGAAAACATCATGATGTTCTTATGATCAAGAAATTAGAAGGATATTTTTTTGTTATTTTGAAATAAAAATATGAGATTTTTTTTTCAAAAAACGTTACTTTAAAATCAGTTTTTGAAACTTAAATTTGAGATTCACTCAGCATCACACGTCACAAGCAGATGAAAATGCATCCTATTTATTACATTCAAATACTTGATGGTAGTTTTATATTGTTCTACTGCTTGCATGCTTTGGTAGTGAAAAGTAACTGCATAATCAGTTTACTCTTCAGTAATTATTTGCTAGCCACTCCATCAACCGATGGGAATTACGATAAAGTAAACTGAAATGTCTTTAAAAATACTTTCATTCATAGTTTGACAAAAAAAAAGACTAGCGAGCTCTTGGTGGTTGGAAAAATTTTATGTTTGGTTTCCATTATTCTGAAATCTACGTAACATTTTATAATTTGTTATCAAATGAAAGCATAAAAATTTAATGAATAACAATCTTTATTTCTACCATGTTCCGACAGTGGCAACAAAAGGTTTTTCAAACACAGAAACCTTCTTCACTAATATACTCTTCGTGTCTAATGGCTTGAAGAAGTAATTCTCTCTGCTGCCTACTATTCTTAAGACTCTTTCATATCTTTTCTTTAAAAAATCTTCATTTGCAACCACTTCTAAAGCTTTAACGAAAAAAATCTGTATCCCCCTTTATGTTTTGAGAGGCAAATTGAAATAGATCATGTGCATTTAAAATCTGTCCTTCGACAGTTCTTTGAAGACTTGCTCTTCTCGCAAGCTGTTTTATTGTGCCCCCTACTCCGACGCATGCATTCTTGCCATGACTCGTGACAAAGAAATGCCATTCAGCTGCCATGTCGTGGTCTTCCTTATGATAGCATAGGTTTTTTTTTAATTTTACGGAGTTTTTAAACTTATCGAAAACTTGATTTTTAAAGAAATTTGTTTCAAAAATCCATTTGTTTTTTTTAGTTTCAGAACAACAAAAAACACCCTTGTAATATCTTGATCAAAAAAAAAAAAAAACATTATTATATTTTCATCGTAGACAAAAAAACGGCGCAGTTGTTAACTGGTAATCCGGAGGTATGACCTATTGATTATACCAACTGAAAAAACACGTTCGATTTTTTTATTCCAAAACTACAAAAAGCACCCTCCTAATTTTTTATACAAAAAAAGGGTATGATGTTGTCATAAAAGAAAAAAAATTGTCGTGCAGTTCTTAGTTGGTAGTCCGGAGATATGACCTATTAATCATACCAACTGAAAAAACACGTTTGATTTTTTTATTCCATAACAACAAAAAACACCCTCCTAATTTTTTTTACATAAAAAGTATATGATGTTGTTATCACTGAAAAAAAAATTGTGCAGTTCTTAGTTGGTACTCCGGAGATATGACCTATTGAACATACCAATTGAAAAAACACAAAATCTGACTTCAGACGACCATTGGCAAAATTCTATTTTTCACAATCTCATTTTTGTCACTAATATTGAAGGAGAAAATAATTAGCTTTAAACTGATACGTAAACTAGCTTAGTTGAATGAAAAATGAGGAAGTTATAGAGCTTTTTCAAAATGCATACCAAAAATAAAAAAGCAAAAATTCTGAAAAAAATCAAAATTTCAAAACATTCTACAACCCTAAATTTTTATTCAAAAAATCTAAAAAAATTAATTTGAGTTTATTTCATAGGTATCTATCCGTAAAAAAATATTGAACAAAATCCGAGACATGACGGCACATAGCGTTAGGCGATTTGACGTGGAATGATCCAACAAAAACCTAAAAGCTGAAAAAAACCTAAATTGGCAACACCAAAATAAGAAACAGCAATCCTAAAGTCTTTAGGGAGTGCCAGATTTGGCGCGTAATTTTTTTTTTTTTTGGGCGGGGGGAGGTAAAACAAAGTTATACCCGGGCCGATCATATAGAGGGAGCCCAGCCGATCAAAGAATTCCGTCTTCATTAATGGTGGCTGGGGGACGTTAAAAATGTTCGTTTTCACAAAATCCTCTAAGTGAAACGGTACCTCTGAGGGGTGCTGGGCCAAATGTTTGCTCGGCCTTTGGGTCACATCTCTTTAGGGCCCCATCCCGGTTAAACCACAAGTTGTGGTATGTACTGGGGGAACCCTGGAGTGTGAAGTGAAGTGAGAGTGAAAACCAACTGGAACCAAATGCCTACTGGAGAACAGGGACTCTGCATCCATTCTCATCAAACCCTTCCCGTGCCTTCGGCGCCAAATGAAATTTAATTGGGTGTGATTTTACGGTGAGCATGGATTAAATAAGGTTGTGTTTTTTAAAACAGATTAGCGCTGTTTTAAATACGTAATTTCAACCAAAGGCTTAAAAATGCTTTTCAAGTTCTTTTTCTTAACCGAGAGGGCTCGGTCCAAAGGTACTTAAAGAATAATGAAACAAAATATACTTAAAAGTCTTTTATATATTACATTGAATTTGAACTAGGATCTGCTGCTTCACCAAAATATTTGCACAAGATAATAAGAATGCTCTGGAATTAAATAATTTATGCATTTTAAAGGAAACGTCTGCTCAAGCAGCCAAAAGAATTAGAAACAGAATGTATTTTTCTTTGCAAAAGTGATAGTGACACCCCTGAATGAACACCATACTTTTCAATATTACAATGTAAAGAAAAGTAGCCATCAAATATTCTGTTTGTACAAATTTTGCAAAATTTATATTTACTTTTTATCAAAGCTCAATTAGAAATAATTTTGCTTATTGAAAAATATTGTATTGAGTTTTCAAACTTACTTGTAAACAAAACTGCATTTTTTGCTATTAAAAGAATATTATCCTCTGGAAAATAAATTCAACTTTCTCTTAAACAGCGGATATCCTGGTTTTCGAGAGTTTAGAATGCGGAAATTAAGTAGAATATTTCTGAGTCTAAAAAATCAATACAAAGCAGTTAAAATTCCTGATTAAATTCTGCAGGTACGATAATTTTTTTCTATATTTTCCTTTTAGATTGTTTTTAACCATAAACTAAGGTATAAAACTAATAGCTTCCTGATTTAACCCTCAGTTTATGTTCAACGTATTCTAATTCTTTAAGCAAAGAAGCTTCTTTTTAAATACAGGGTGTCCACTCCAATCGTGGACCAATAGCTAATTTCTAAACCGTTAGAGTTAAGCATATAGTTTATTTAGGAAAAAATCTCCAAATTACGAAAGGAATTTTGGGTCTATTCAATGTTTTTCAAAAAATCAAATTTTGAAAGAGTTACGAAATTTAAATTTTTATACAGCCCCCCAGTCCTATCAATCATATTTAGTAAAACATTCTTGACACTGTAACGTTTAAAACTAAAAAAAAATCACTCTTCTACCACAAAAATTGACCGAGTTATGACGTTTTGAAGAATCAAGATTTTGAAGGATTTCGCATACGGTCCCTTGAGCGATCTCTCGATGACGTCATGAAATAATGCAAAATCTTGATTTTTCAAAACGTCAGAACTCGGTCAATTTTTGTGGTAGAAGAGTGATTTTTTTTAGTTTTAAACGTTACAGTGTCAAGAATGTTTTACTAAATATGATTGATAGGACTGGGGGGCTGTATAAAAATTTAAATTTCGTAACTCTTTCAAAATTTGATTTTTTGAAAAACATTGAATAGACCTAAAATTCCTTTCATAATTTGGAGATTTTTTCCTAAATAAACTATATGCTTATCTCTAACGGTTTAGAAATTAGCTATTGGTCCACGATTGGAGTGGACACCCTGTATATTTACATGCTTAATAAATTCTTACAATGTAATTAAATGACCAAGCTGGTAAAAAAAAATTTGATTCATATATGTGCGTGGCGTTCTTGTTGTTGTCTTGTGCCAGCTAGGCCGGCAATTAGGGGTGCGCTGCTTCACTTTTCGAACTTAGCTAATTTGGTGTGAAGTCCAACTTCAAAAGCACGCACTTGCCATAACCCTAGCATCGGCCGATGATCTGCCATTTATCGAAACCCGATGAAATTATGATCGGATATTACCCGATGATCGGATTCAGTGAGTTCTCATCGGGAATTACTCCAATATGTCTCATCGGCCAAACAGAATCCGAGCAGCAAAATCCGATGAGTTTTGCTCGAAATACGATAAGATTTGGAGCAATTTACGAGCAGTGCAGTCCCGAGCAGATGATTTTAGGATCAATTTTGGATGCTCGGC
The DNA here is from genome assembly GCA_038373865.1 of Uloborus plumipes. Classification (NCBI taxonomy): domain Eukaryota; kingdom Metazoa; phylum Arthropoda; class Arachnida; order Araneae; family Uloboridae; genus Uloborus; species Uloborus plumipes. Next base: position 80,473 of record JAXGGA010003670.1, on the reverse strand, counting down.
TTTTTTTCTTCGGGAAAGTTCATCGGAAGGATATCGCTTTCCGATGAAAAGTAGCTCATCGAAAACCGTGCTCGGATACTGATCGGAACGATGTCATCGTGCGTTACGAGATCAGTTTACGAGGAGTTTGATGATCGGCCGAGCCAAATCCGATGAGTTGATGCTACTTGGGTAAGGACCCGGTTATAGGGTAGGTAACTATTCCCAGCAAAACAACACACTATTACAAAGAAAGGACAAGGACAGGAGAGAGAAAGAGCACCCGTGACCTAGCCGGTATTCAAACCCGAGACCGCTTCATCCTGGTCAGATTTTTCTGACCACTAGACAAGGAACTAAACTTGTAAACCGGCATTAATTCTTACTCCACTTTCTTTCCCCCGACGCTATTAATAATTCCGGGTCATTCCATAGAAACGTCAACCTCAGCCAAAGAAAAGAAAATACCGAAGTGAAAAAATTATCAAAAAATAAATATATAAAAATCATACAACATAAGGAATTGAAAAAAGTATTGTAATTATCGCTGAGATTAGCCGTAATAAATAGTTTGTAGTGTGTTTACTGTTTGTTATTCGATGGTTACATTAGGCTACACCCCATCTTGAATAAAAGTAACACTTTTAAGACTTAAAAAAATTAAGATTTAATAAATGTGTTTTATGTTTTTAAAAGCCAACTTTACATATTTTTAAAATATATCATTCAATTTTTAACACTTGCTTAACTAAAATTTTGCCTCACAACATGGGAATTAATTTTTAATGGTTGCAAAAATGTTACGTTAGTCACGCTGCTATTTTGGTTGAAAAAATATCTGCTGTCAGTAATTTTGTTTTAAATTCTAAGCAGAAATGATACATAGATGCCATGTGCATTGTAAATCCACCAGCATGACTAAAAAATATTTTTTATCTTTTAAGTTACAAGTAAAAACAGTTACAAAATCAGCTCTGAATGTTACGTTAGTCACTATGGAATAACTCTTCCGTTGTTCTAGCCCCGGTGCTGGAATTCAATAGACACACCTTGTATAAACGATCCCTTCTGGGATTAATGATTTTTATGGGACAAAAGCCTTAAAAGGCTGTACTGTGGTAAGGTTTAATGTTGTCTAAAGAGAAAAATATTTCTCAGGAAACGATAAAAAAAAATTGTAGAAGATGGTGGGGGAATGGGAAACTTTTTTTATGGAAAGACAATATAGTTTAACTGTTTCCCTGATTCTAGTTCTTCAATGTCTGACTTTGTGGTCGAGAAATGAGAGTTTTAATTGGCACTGTTTTCAGTGTTCTCTGTGAATTTCTTAATAGTTGTTAAAAGAAAAGAGAAGATTATAAGGTGATTATTTAAGAAACTTTAAGTCATGTAATTTAAAAACTTAAAGCAGTACGAAAGGGAAATAAGTATGTTCAAACTTGTTACTGTATAACTAATAAGTTAATTAATTAAAATGTTTTATCAAATAATTTTTCTGGTACTGATTGAAAGTTCGATGGTTTTAAGTGATGCCTTGTAAGAATTCCTTTTTCTGTCAATTGTTATTGGTTGGGTAGTTTTCATTTCTGAATTTTATTTCTTCATTCAGTGATTTCAGGAATTGGAGCAGTAAACGGTATAATTTTTTCCTGTTTTCTTTTTACTTTTATTATCCTAGTCGCTTAAATAAAATATGCATCTTTCTTCAAGTTGTCTTCGGTTTTGTTTCAGAAAATACTAAAAAGCCGAAATTTGTTAAAGTGATTAACTAACAATGCAAATATAAACTATTATAGGTATTAATTATTTCTTACAAGCAGTGTTATTTTTCTCATAGTAAGAATTGAGTTATTACAGTACCTATATCAATTTGTCATCATAATGATAATCAATTTTTTACATTATAATGAACATTTAGCTATGTCTCTTTACCGTGAAAAATTGTATGAATAACATCATTGTTTACGATTACGAATTTGAATAATTATTATGTTCATTTTGATAAGTTTCTATAGAACCATCGCACTATAAATTAAGAGAGAAACATAATTCTACAAAAATATCGCATTTATCTTGAACTAAGAATGCAATGTATATCGTGTGTTTAGCACTTGGTTAAATATTTATTTTGTAAACACTATTTGCATGTGCAATCATTGTTCAATATAGTTTCATCATTGCAATTTATATGTTTATTATTCCTACCACATAGCTATTGTGTATTAAAATCAGAGTAACAGTTGATATGGTCGAAGATTCGAGAAAATTTTGTTCCCCACCAACAAAGTTATAGTTAAATGGAAAAAGAAAGCTAATTTAAATAAATTGTATTTATTGAGCTTAAAGTGAAGAAAGCTAACTAATGTTTCATAAGTAAACTATGGTTTTCAAAATTTTTCGCAAAAACTGCAGGTTGCTGCAACGTTGAAAAACTTTATTTTACTTTTCAAGCTCAAAGGTAATTATCCTATATTCAATATCAATTTTCATAGTTTAGTTTTTATTACAATTTAAGATTGGGTATTTATGGCTCTGATTATTATGCAAAACTCGAATTCCAGGCTAGAAGTAAAAAGCTGAACTGAGTCAATTAATAGCCAATTAAAGTAAATCAGGAAATGTGTAAGTGACGTTAAATTAACAAGTTTTATTTTTGAATGATGTTGTGAGCTCTGTAAATATTTTAGTAAAAATTTTCTCATTTAGCCCTCTAAAGCATTGAGGAGAAGACATCTATCAATTTTGCTGGAACAGAAGCCTTATGGCTTCTCCCCCATATTTTAAGCGGTAATTAAATTCCACAAAGTAGCACTCAAAAGGAGATACCCATCAGCTTTATTGATAAAAGCCTAAGGACTCTAAGTTTCCATACCAAATTCACGTAGTAATTGGATTACAGACACTTCGATTCCCTTTTCAGTTCTCGACACAAGTCGAAATGGATTTTCCCTCAGCGATCAGGTGTGACTGTCAGTTCAAGGAACCTCGGTTTCGCAACCCTCGGTCAGGTAGCGGTGGTCAAGATCGCGCAGGAGTGAATAGTGACTGTTTACGGAAAAAATTTGTGCATACATATTTTTTTCAAACATAACATATTTTGCAGTGCAACATTCAAACAAACAGGGATACATATTTTTCCAACTTAATATCAAATGCATGTGTGACTTTTTTTGCATAAGGAGTAGGGCAATTCCGAAAAATTTAACTTTCTCTACAAATTATCTCAGAAACCCCATCTCCCGTTCTCCAAATCGTACGTCTATGTTTTCAGTAGGAGCATTTATGGTTTCGAGTGTATTGCGCCATCACTGAACAAGTATTAGAATCACTTTTGCTCAAATAATAATGATAATGAGGGTTTATATTATTACTGAAAGTTGTAAGTTCAACCCATTTACGCCCAAGTTTTTTTTAACATTTTTTTTTTCAATTTTTATCTGCTTGAAACTCTTTCTTGGAATGGTTTACATACATTTTAGGCTTAAAATAGTTCGCCGTTGCCATATTTATTAAGTTATTTAACGTCCTGTTTATGGGATATTTTGCAATATGTGCGCAAAATACGACCATACTTGACTTTTTTTTGCAAAGTAACATTACAGAAGGCATCTGTGATCAATTTTCAGCAAATCCTTTTAAAATAGTTTAATTTTATGAAAAAAAAAATACTTTCTGTGGCTACCCATGCTGGATCGTTGCTAGACTGATTTGTCTGAAAATAGCTGTCAATAAACAAACTCTGATGGTTAAATAGTGACTCTAACTGGTTTTCTCAAGAAGAACTATTTAACTTGTGAAAAACAGCTTTTTAAAAGAATATACCCGTTACAGGTTTTTGTATGCACAAACAAGCGTCCCATTTTTAGGCTACTGGACATAAATGGGTTAACGTTTTATGGCGATTTCCTCCAATTGTATTTGCAACAAAATCCCCCCCCCCCCGTTTATCGCTTAATTTTACTAATGGTATCAATCAATCTGACAGCAATTTGTTTGCTTTAAACGACGTCATAGCAGAATTAACAGCACACAATTGCCTTCTCAGGCAGTAGTTTTCATCTTTTTTTTACCTCTGAAAACCACTTCCTATTCCTAAGCGAGCACACGGCTGAATTATTAACGAAAGAAGTGATTAAGCTTTATTTCAAGTAGCATCAACTCATCGGATTTTGCTCGGCCGATCACCGAACTCCTCGTTAACTAATCCCATAAACCACGATGACATTGTTCCGATCAGTATCCGAGCACGGTTTTCGATGAGCTACTTTTCATCGGAAAGCGATATCCTTCCGATTAACTTTCCCGATGAAAATAAGCCGAGCATCCAAAATTGATTCTGAATTCATCGGTACGGGACTGCACTGCTCGTAAATGGCTCCAAATCTCATCGGATTTTGCTGCTCGGATTCTGTTTGGCCGATGAGACATATTGGAGCAATTCCTGATTAGACATATTGGAGCAATTCCCGATGAGAACTCATCGAATCCGATCATCGGCCGATGAGAATTTCATCGGATTTCAATGAATGGCCGATCATCTGCCGATGAGATCATGCTGCTAGGGATAGTCCCTAGAACTTATTTTATTTCCTAAAAGTCTGAATCCCGTATAAAATATGAAAATTTTCGTAGAATATAAAACTACCGTAATTGCTGAGCTTCTGCAGTGCAGTCCTGCAATATAGATTAGAGTTTACTATCTGCTCGCGGACCACATGAAAATAGTGCGCAGACTACAAGTGGCCCAATGACTACGGGTTGAGAATTACTGTTCTCGGTGAAAATAATGATAGGAGAAAACATTTCATTGAGTAATCAATTTGCAATACGAGCAAGTGAATTGGTGAGGGCAAAAACAACGTGAGTCCAGAACTTCGAATTGTTCAGGAGAGAGAGAAAAAACGTCTTAATTCTAGCATTGTTTCTACTGTTACGTACAAATAACAGGTTCCGTATCTTTCGAATTAGCAACCTGACTGACTTAATTTTTGATGACAGTACGCATTTTGCCTCCTTTCGCTTGTTTCCACAAAAAAACGAATTTTCGAATTTTTGTGACTGATGTAGTTTTTGCTCTCACCGATTCATAGAGATACTTAGGCCGGAATTCAAGTGAAACACGGACGATCGCAACTCACCAATGCAATCGCAAATTCCCAAATTTGGATTAAGGTGAAACGTTACAATTGCTACGAGATGCTATTCCATCGTAATTCGACTTCCAGTAGCAATTGCAATTGAATCGTTTATTTCGAAAAGGTAACATCTCTATTTTGATCTCCTCTGCCTCTTTAGAAAATTAAACAGCGCACCGTTATATTTTTGAATGTCATGATCAATGAAAAAATGCCTTTAGTTAAGTACACAATTACTGCAATAATTTACCAAATAACCATTGATTATGACATTCAAAAATATAACCGTGCGCCGTTTAATTTTCTAAAGGGACAGAGGAGATCAAAATAGAGATGTTACCTTTTCGAAATAAACGATTCAATTGTGATCGCCTCGAAGCGATTGCAATGGTTTTTCACTTGAATTCGGCCCTTAGTTTAAGCAGAACCTGTGAACACGCTATAACAAAGTTTTTGTCACTGTCGCCATTGGTGAATAACAGCCATTAGAAGTTTATTACTACGAAAGAAAAACGAACAGCAAATTCGGGCACGTACCCTCTTGTCGGACTTCCTGACGGCCTCGTAGATCTTCCAGACGAGCTCGGGCCCCGCGCTTCCGATCTGCCGGCCGATCTCGTAGTACTGCGTGATGGGGTTGGTGTCCGAGGCCTGGCCGGGCTTGAATTTCGCGAACATGGCTGCCTCGGCCCCTCTCTCTCTCTTCTACTACGGGCGGTTGCGGGGCTATCGGCAATCCATCGTTGCGAGGTTAGACACCTGGAAAGAGAAAGGAAATTTAACTTTTATTCAAATGATTTTTTCGGGTCAAATATTTTAAGGCAGGAATTCAAGTGAAACACCATTGCAATCGCTTCGAATTGCAATCGCTACTGGAAGTGAATTACATTATCATTAACTTAACTTGGCACTGACGTCACTACGAGCGGAGCCAATAAGAGCTCACAAGCAGTCAGCGATCTCCTCTTATTCGCCAAGTAGGCTGTGACGTTTTATCTAGCTCGTTTTTCATAGGCAAACGTCACGCTGACGTCACGATGTTTTTATCAAGAAACGTTCTAATGTAATTCATTTCCAGTAGCGATTGCAGTTTGCGATCGCCTGTTTCACTTGAATACCTGCCTTATTCAAATGATTTTCTCGGGTCAACTATTTTAAATGAAACTAGCAATACCCGCACGGGCTGCGCTCGTGCAGTAAATAAAAAAATGGAGAAAGAGTAATGTTTTCCCCTTCAAAACATTTAGGCCTTTAGGCGTAATCCCAAAAACTGCTAAGATCGAGCTAAGCCTTGGATAAGCTCACTTCGTATTGAAATGTCGAAGTCGATCTTCCCAATTTTGCACAAAATGGCGACGGCAATTAAAACTTGATTTTCACAAACTTTAAGCGGGTATAAGTCGTTTCCACGTGATTTTTCAACATTTCCGTCCACGGCATCGTAGGTAAAAAATGCTCTAAAATAGGATTTTTCGTAATCTTTCCAATGAGACTAAGATCATGACGATGTGATACTTATTTAGATAGAGCCATTTTTATGTCAAAAATTTAGATTTCGAATAAAAAAAGGACTATTCATCGAATTTTTTCCAACCTGGTCTAACAATTTGCCCCGAGCACCTGATGTAAAAATTGGAACGAAATCAGTCCGGTAGTTTTTGAGTTTACCCCGGACACACATATTTTGGAGTTTGTGTTTTATATATATAAAAATTAGGTTTTTTTAAAGTTTATAATTACAACTAGCTGATGTGCCCGGCGTCGCACGGCTTCAAATGCAACATGCCAAATCCAAGAAAATAAATATATGACTTTCAACTAAGCCCAGTAGAATCATATTTCTTAAAGCTATTTTTTGTGATCATGCGGTAAATTAACTGGGTGTGAAGAAGAACGTGAAAACAAAGTTAAATGCGTTATTTATTTTATCCGTGTGATTTTCCAAAAAAATCAATTTCTATTTTCTAACAGTTGCCAATATCAATTTTCTTTTTATTTAACCCGGTATCGATTATTGGTATAGACAAGGCTTCACTAGATAGCGTTTTATACAGGCTGCTTCATTCGATCAAAATCCTTGGGATAAAAACGGATAGATGTCGCCTAGCGACATCTATCGAATTTTGTGGTAACTAACATTATATACAAATCAGATAATAAAAGACAAAATTAAAATTTAATTTGTTGGCGACAATTTTACAATTTGGCATTCAATTCTATTTTATTATATTTTAACGTCATTTAATAGCTTGTTCGATTTGCTGGTTTATTCTGCATTTTAACGGCTTGTTTTAATTAGTTAGCGAATTATTTTTCATTTTAATTGATTCTAATTATAATTAAACTATGAAACGACACTGGTGCCGCAGAGCGATAAACGGCGATTTTGGAACGATAGTTCCATCAAAACTTTTGATGAGTTTAGATTGTCAAATTAATTTATTTGGCGATTTTTTTACATTTTAATGGATATTTTGGAATGACTATGGCACTAATATCTTGAAAAGCATATCAAGAATTTGTTCTCCGTAAAGCTTTTGAGAATATTTCAATAACCGAGATCTTTGGTAGTATGTACGTTTCAGTTATAGGTACGTTTTTTAACTTGGCGATGTATTTTCTTACCACCTAAGCGAAGATTAAAATTTTAAGTCTGCATCGTCTTCATGGTTGCTTCTTTTCTCTTATTTTGCATTTTAATTTAAATTTCAATGGTAATAATGGCTCGATATATTTATTAAACTTATTATGTTACATGCTAATGGAGCTTTTAAAGTTGATTTGGCGAGTTTTTTTTTAAGAATTCTCACATTATTTCGCAGCTTTATTTTCAGTTGGCCCATTATTTTACTTTCAAGTATTAAACGTACGTGTGAAATTAGAAACAAAAAAGGGAAGATTTCGGTGATTGGAAGTCTGGTTATCTTTCCCTATTGGCGTTAAATCTTTGTGGCCAATTTATGAGCGAGGGAAATACTTCCTTCGCAAACATAAACTAAAGAGCAACAAAATGAAGTAATTATCGCCAAAAATTTGGCAACTACACCGGATTCCCAATTATCGAAATATTATCAATGTGTGAAATTTAACATAAAAAGAACATTACCTTTTTCTTTTGTGTAAATGAAAACAAAATTTTACAGTTGGTCGATGTTAAATTGTAGTTTTGTTTATTTTTTTCGTACTTGCTCTTTAGTACCAAGCGATTATATATGCTCATTTCGCTGTTACTAAAGAAATTAATATGTTTTGTTGTCAATCGTCTTTCCGTTGAACACCAATCGCTTCATTGCAGGGCATTCATTCTGGGGCATCAAAAGGAAATGTCCCTACGAATAGATTCGCCATTTATCGCTCTGATGGGTCAACGCTATCAAAATGAACATCTGAGCTTTTGCGTAGCAATTAAGATCGTGTGAGCAACAATAATGAAACAAAATAGTAAATAGAACAATATTATTTCATTGCTACATTTTTATTTATCGGCTGCGAATATAAGCGTATATTTTATTAATGCAGAGATGTCAAAATCGAACGCCATTGCTATATGTTGCTAATTCGAAGAAAGTAAACAATGAATGAATGTCGTATGACTGAATCATGAGTTGCGACCAACTTTACCTGAAAAGTGAATTTATTTCCCCTAAAAAGCAGTATACTAATAAGGCCTTCGGCATCAATTCACTCTGTACTCCACTTCAGTTAACTATATCAATATTTTTTAACCCTTAAAGATAGGATAAACATCACTTTCTACAGCAGAAACAACATGCTAATAAATGTAAACAAACATTTGGGTGGTCCTCATTCAGCGCTCTCTAGCTGGCAAATCTTTACCATTGATATTTTGAGTAATGAAGCAGCCTGTATAAAACGCTATCTAGTGAAGCCTTGGTATAGATGAATATAAAAATCCTAAGAAAGCGATAAATTTCAGACTTACTTCAGAGAAGCCATGGTTCAAAATTTTCATCATGATTACTTTTAATATTGTTGTTGCGAGGCAACCAAATTTTGCAACAATGGGTTGAAAATTTAATCATTTAATGGGGAAATTACATGAAATTTACTATTTTCCATAATAACTTTTTTAAAATAAGCTTTTTAGAAATAAATTATTGCTTATCCTGCTTCCTGTTACTGTAGCTATCTACCGTGAAAAAGTGGTTGAAATCGGTCCAGTAGTTTGGAAGATTACCCCGGACATACATACAAAAAGTAGTCATTTATGTATATAGATAAGTGCAGTTGAAAATTCATTTACACGTTGAATGTTACATTTAATACAGTCGAGCCTGTACCTCCCACGAATTTCACGGAATACAAGAAAAATACGAGACAGGGAGGTTTCGAGATACAGAGGTTTTTAATAAAGTTATAAACATAAACAATTTGAACAGAAATGTCGATGAAACAACAAATTGAGCCTGCATTTATATTCTTGAACATTTTGCTGTTTGACCTATTGTAATTGCGCGTATAACTCATTCTAGTGATTATATCGATAACAAATTTATGCAGACCTGTAAGAACAATCTTTTATCATTATCGTTCCATTTTTCAATACAAATAAAATTGTTAATTAAACATAATTTTAAAGTTATTATAAAAATTAGTTCATCCGTTTAAGCACTGCAGTGCCATAGACAGATCCACAGACGCATCAAACTTATAACTCCCTTCCTTATTGAGTTGGGAGTTAAAAATGAGTGCGGGAAGAAAAAAAGGGCTAAATTATGGATTGAAGTTACCCTAAACTGCTGTATTTCTTTAGTTTATGAGTTACAGTAAACCAGATCAACCTGGATCATATCAAACCGCACTTTCTTGTACTTTAATTCATTCAGCCATTTAGATGTATGTACTACATCAATAAAGGGAAAGTTAGCTCAATACCGTAGATTTGTAAGCCATATTTTGTATTCTTGTAATGTATTTTTGTAACTTCATCTTATTCAGTTTCACATTTTGTGCTCAATAGTTAAAAATACAATTTTTTCTCTGTATAGCAGTTTGTTAATGTACCTTGGCTCAATTTATATGTCATTTTGTTGAACTCATACTTTAATTAATTCGAAGGACTTAGATTAATGAAAGAACAGATTCTTTATTAGTTCATCTATTTTAATGATGCGCTATTGTACTTATTTCTTCGCTTTATATATGAACTCTTTTAAATTGCTGTTAATCTTAATATTCGTAACCAACCTTTCGACTCAAAACTTTTTCGACAATAAATAAAATTAGCGTGGATGAAACAAACAAGATAGTTTGATCCAATTAATGCCACCTACCAAGTATACGCAAATTGTCCTGACTTATTTACTCTTTATTAACACATCCAAACCTATTACTAACAGCGTAAACACAATTCCAGGCAATACCAAGTCTTATCTATCTTCCCCCCAAAACCTACAGGGTAAGTACTTCACAAATGATGTGTTTGGATTACATCTGTGTGCCCTCATTCACTTTGGCTACCTCCCTGATTAATATCCGGACAGAATTAAGCATTTGGTAATTAAATGTTCTGCAATGTAAGCTCTTGGCTATAATGCACTTTGAGTGCTTGGAAATGAAATATCGAACAGCAGCAAGGTAAATACAATGGGCGCAGAAGTCAAATGTTTTGTCTCATATTTGGATGTGACGTAGTTTGACGCCATATTACTCCAGTATTATTGATTTATACGAAACTTTGTGGAATGTATGTGCGCCGGATCGTTATTTTTTGTTTTTGTTTTTTTCAAAGATTGATTCCAATTTGAAAAGAATTAAACAAGTTCCTGATTAATATCTGGAACATATGATCGCAAAAAAAAGTTATTTTCTTGTGACAAGGAAAAAGAAGTGAACTGGTTCTGTTGTGAAAATAAGTGAAGAAGAGGATGGATTGCACAAATTTTTTTGATTAATATCCGGACAGAATTAAGCCTTTGGTAATTAAATGTTCTGCAATGTAAGCTCTTGGCTGTAATGCACTTTGAGTGCTTGGAAATGAAATAGCGAACAGCAGCAAGGTAAATATAATGGGCGCAGAAGTCAAATGTTTTGTCTCATATTTGGATGTGACGTAGTTTGACGCCATATTACTCCAGTATTATTGATTTATACGAAACTTTGTGGAATGTATGTGCGCCGGATCGTTACTTTTTGTTTTTGTTTTTTCAAAGATTGATTCTAATTTGAAAAGAATTAAACAAGTGAATGGATCCTGTCAATCTTCCTGATTAATATCTGGAACATATGATCGCAAAAAAAAAGTTATTTTCTTGTGACAAGGAAAAAGAAGTGAACTGGTTCTGTTGTGAAAATAAGTGAAGAAGAGGATGGATTGCACAAACTATTTTGATTAATATCCGGACAGAATTAAGCATGTGGTAATTAAATGTTCTGCAATGTAAGCTCTTGGCTGTAATGCACTTTGAGTGCTTGGAAATGAAATATCGAACAGCAGCAAAGTAAATACAATGGGTGCAGAAATCGAATGTTTCGTCTCATATTCGGATGTGACGTAGTTTGACGCCGAATCACTCCAGTATTATTGATTGATGAAGATATCTGTGGCGATGTTTGTGGAATATATGTGAGCTGGAAAATGATCCTTACTTTTGTACTAAAGAAAAAAAATAGTGAATTAATTGTGATTTGAAAAGAAGTGAAGAAGTGGATTGATCCCGACGTCTTTCTTGATAAAAATCTGGAATGTATGATCACTGTAAAATGAACAAATTTTTTATGTAGTTAAAGAAAACGAAGAGCGTTGATTATGATTGGGGAAAAAGAAAGGATTGAGTGAGTTGATTTTAGAAGGCTTCCTGATTAATATCCGGAATTTATGACAGCTAGAAAATGATCGTTATTTTTGTGCTGAGGTAAAAATGGTGAATTGATTCTGGTTTGAAAAGAAGTGAGGAAGTTAATTGATCCTGCCATCCTTCCTGTTTAATATCCAGAATGTACGAGGCGTATTTTTAAAGTAAGTACCGTTTTGATGTAAATAAAAAACAGACAGAAATATCCTTACAATTGCATTTTTACATGAAAGCATACACGTTAAACTACTTTTTTACATAATTGCCATCAAATGTGCGACACTTATCATATCGTACAATCAGCTTCAAAAAAGGTCCATCGATTGAGAGTGCCGCCAACTGTGAGATACGTGAGGTAATTCGTTTTTTAACTTCAAAAGGGTTAAAAGCTATTGATATTTATCGCAAGATTTCTTCAGTACATGGTGAAACCACTATGAACGATGGAATAGTTATGATTTGAGGCCGAGCGTTCAAAGATGACCACTCTAATGTGCACGACGAGGAACAGAGTGGTCGACCTTCTGTCAATAATTTAGATTTGGTGCAAAAGACTCCCAGATCGAGTATCCAGTGACTACTACTTGTGTTTGCATCGGAAGCAGAACCTCGGTGGCTAACTAGTCCCACGACAATTACGGTGGTGTCAGGATGATCTTAATGCAGTGGCGGCATATTTCTTTGAGAAGGGACTTCAAAAGCTGATTGTATGACTTGATAAGTGTTTTTATATTGTTGGCAATTATGTAGAAAAGTAGTTCAAGGTATGGGCTTTCATGTAAAAAATAATTATAAAGATATCTGGGCTTGTTTTTTATTTATACCCCAACGGTACTTACTTTAAAAATACGCCTCGTATGATCACCGAAAAATGATCACATGTGCTAAAGAAAAAAAATTAATTATGATTTAAAAAGAAAAGAAGGAGTGGCCCGATTCCAGTAAGCTTCCTAATAAATATCCGGAATCTACGCTTGCTAGAAAATGATCACATTTGTTGCTAAAAAGAAAAAGAAGATTCTGATTTGAAAAGATGAGACGAAGTGAATTGATATCAGGAACATATCTTAGCTGTAAAATAGTAACATTTTTTGTGTTAAAGGAAAGAAAAGAGAGTTGATTATGATTCGAAAAGGACTGAGGAAGGGCATTGGTCCTAGAAACCTTCAGAATTAAATGTAAAATCCATAAAATATGAAACTCCGTGGGCCTATTACAGGAAGATTTCAAACTGGTACCATGAACCTAATTTTCTTGGAAAATTCTCGTGCCGTTTGGAGTTCCATCAAATTCTTCAGGAAGGTTCTTAACTTCTAACTTCAGGAAATTTTCTAACGGCGTATAACTGTCATGATTTTTTTTGGACATGTTACTGTCAGAAATTAGGCACAAAAGCTGCTCATTATTTTCCTGGAACATTTCAGAATTCTTTTTACACAGTGTTATACAATTAAGTTACCTTTAATGTTCTCTCTATTAAGACACTTTCTATCAACTTGAAATAGATGCATTTTCAATAACAGTACACTTTAAGAAACTCCATACACAATTGTAAAGAACAAACTCATTAATGGAATTTAGTTTTCACAAATTTCGATAAAATCAGCAAGAGCTGCGTAAAAGCCCGTATTTCCTTCCTGATAAAACATCTAAGTTGTTAATAACAAAGTTAAAAACTTACGCATTGAGCGTTTGTATGGAAATATAAATGGAAACGAAAAGAAAAAAAAAGATACCTTTTATCGAAAAGCAAAACGAAATTTTTCTTTGACAACCCCGTCAAGTTCGTCGTCGTATCGGTAAGTGGAGTTCTTACGCATGGAAAGATTTTTCTGCAGTACTAAATTTCATTAAGCAATCTTCCGAAAGTAACAGGCTTTTTTTTTTTTTTTTCTCTCTTCATTCCTGACACTCAAAAGAGAAGGTGTGCTCTCTCACGTTCGAAAGCTGCGTTCTGTTAAATTAGAAGTGTTTCGGCGCAGCTTTTTTTGTACAGTAGAAGGGAGAAGAAATGCGTATTTGCCAAGTGGTTTCATCATTAGTTGAGTTGATTTAATTACGAAAAACCTCCTTAAGGACACTTTAGATGAGGTGTAATGGAGAAATGTGAAAAGCTTTATAGTTGTAGGTTTTTTTATTTGATTTAAATCACTATACTTTTCCACCTTTCAAATGTTTCTATTGTAACTTTTCAGATGTGTGCAGTAACTAAGTCATATACAATTTGTTTTTAGCTTTTCGCTTCAGTTAATCCTTTTTTTCCTTTTTGTGGGTACTTTGCATCTATTACCCAATTATAGGCAGAGTCGTCATTTCAAGTTTTTCCAGGGGGGGGGGGAAGGGTCCAAACACAATGCAATTTCACCCGAAAACATAAAAAACCACGCCCACTTCTATGTAAATACATTGATTTCTCAAAGCCGCGGTGGGGCAATCAACCCCCCCCCCCGCAAGGGCGGATCCAGAAATGTTCCAAGGGAGGGGCGATTGAGTTTTTTTTCTTACTTGCCCATTTTTTTCTCCATGCACCCTTGTTAACACATGTTGGTTGCAAATGTTTTGGTCTTCCATTTCGAAAAATTTCCAGATCAGAGCTCCGAATCCTCACCCTTTCTCTTAATATCATCAAAAATCAACTAAAACTGCCTTTTTTGAACTTACCGCTGTGGAAGAGTCCCTCAAGGGAGGGGCGATCGCCCCCATCGCCCCTCCCTTGTATCCGCCCTTGCCCCCCCGCGCCCCCTAAATGACGGGCCTGATTGTAGTATCTCATTGAATGTGTTTCCCCATGTTAATAATGTATGTCAAACGCACTTTTTCTGATTTATTAATAATACAGAAACTACACTATGAAAAAAATCCTGACATTAAACGGTAATAATTTAAATTATAGTTTAAAAAAATTAAAAAATACGCTTTTAGAGTTAATCAAACTAACATGCACTTATCATGCATCAAAATGAAACATAGTTTAGCCTTGAGTGTTAATAATAAATAGTATTAAACATATTACTTTCATATTTGCAAAGAACGTAAATTTTATCTTTTATTCAGAGTTACATCCTAACAACTGAAACACTTTTAATACATCAGAATGTAATACAGTTTAGCATTCAGTGTTAATAACCCAAGTAGCACACTTCGTTTTTTAAACGTTGTAAAATGGTTATTAACGTTGTGACAAACGCTTAAAAGCGTTTATAAAACGTTTAAAGGTTATTTGTGCTACCTGGGTAATGGTATTAAACATATTACTTTTACATTTGTAAAGAACGTGAATTTTATATTTTATTCAGAGTTACATACACACTGACAAACAAACAAACACACATGTGAAACTAATAAAAGCGCATTAAAATGTAGGGACATTCACGTTAGCCAGTACTTTTTACTATTAAACACTATTTTACTGTAAAAGTTACTAATATGTAGTGACAATAAAACTAAAAGTAAAAAAATGCATTGTACATAATTTTGAAAAATTTCAAAGGTAATTAAAAGCTTATTCTAAAGAAAAAACTTTTATATGTTTCGTCAACAAATGTTTTTTCATGTTTTTAAAGGAAATTCTTCTTTGGAAGCAAAAAAACACAAGAAAAAAAATCTTGTGTCTTGGTTTTAATTTAAGTTTTTTTTTCTTTTTTTCCTAAAAGATTTCATTAATGTTTTAAGCAGGACAGGGGATTTCCGATAAACAAACACGTATCAGACTCATAGATTTGAAATTCATTATGCAAAAAACTAATTACTTTTAATTTAATTCAAAGTCCGGAAGTTTTCTAGAACAATATTTTTCCTTCTATCCTTCTGTTTCGTAGACGCTAATTAGTGCCTTTTTTATAATTTCAAAGCATTTTTTTCTTAAAAAAGAAACTTTTTTTTGCAAAAAAGAGAAAGAGAAAGAAAGAAGAAAAGCTAGAAGAGAGAAAAAAAAAACGAAGAAATAAAAACTTGCATAGATCGGTATACCTTTAAAGTTTTGCTTGATTGCAGCATTTTGCTTTTAAAAAAATGTGTTTACATTTTAGGATATCCCTAAAATCTAAACACATCCCTATCTTTAGCAGAAAATTATAAATGTGTGTACTAACTATTACCTTTGATTAGCACGAGTAATGATTATAAAATTTTCGTTAAAGATAATGTAATGTAACTATGTACTGCACAATTTTCAAAAGTACGACCACATAAACTATTTTTTTCAACTTCCTTAAAAATAGTCACATTTTGGTGGGGTAAACCGACCAGTGAATGAACACTTAACCCTTTAAGCGGTCAATTATTTTACCAGAAATGCTTCCAAAAAAAGGTATATTTTTTTATTGCACATAGTTAAGTACTATACTTAACACAATAAAAATATTAAGAGTTTATTAATTTTTTTTTTCGTTTTCAATGCTTTTACAACATTTTTTATTTTACAATTTTGGTCACAAAATCCCGAAATATTTGCTCTTTTCAAGTACATTCTACATGCAGTAATGAATGGTTTACAAATTATACAAAAATTTCCCTCGCACTTACTGTGAATTTTGAGGTTTACAATTTTCCGAACAGTTCGGGCAAACCAGAAAAGGAAATCAGAAAATATCGATGCCCGTACGCCGTACGGGCAAACCAGATGAGGCCAATTTCGGGTAGCACGTAAGCTGTACGGGCAAACCGCTTAAAGGGTTGAGCGAAATTTCGTTTTCAAAAATTCATAGCATCGTTAAAAATTGTAGCATTTATTACATGACGGTAAAAACACTTTAGGTGATACATGTAATTATTTTTTAAAATATTGCGCTAATTTTTATATTTCTGGATCAGGTTTTTTGGGGGGTTGAAAGGAGGAAAAGAGCCTTGACCCAGTGAATGAACACCCCAAGCAAAACACAAACACCAATTGGATGCCAATTGGCAATGATGTTGCCAATTGGATACATGGACAATTTGTCCTCTTTATGAATATCAGAATGTAGTCATAAGGCAACTCAATGCATAAAAAGCAAGTATTGGGTATATTTAAAGCAATTATCACCATTTATCCTCCATACATGGCAACACTGGTCTGTTACAATGCTCTTAAATGAATCCATATGGGTAGATTTTAAAATCACTTAAACTACCAAGTTTTGAAATTATTTTTTACAATAAAATATTTTTCTTTGTATTTTAAAGAAATAACACGAATAAAATAAACATTTATCTTTCGTTTAAGATGCGTTTTATATCAAAATAATTATTTGGAAAAAATCTAGGACATAATACATGTCTGTAGCCATTTGGCAATATTATGCAGTAAGCATCCAGAGAACACTTCGATTCATCTCTGTAGTTCATGAAGTATGTGCTTTGTTTATGTTTCGCGCTAGCTTCTTTCTCCTTTTGAAAGGTATAAAAAAAATCACGCGGATCCAAAAGTGGTACTTTCGGCTGTTCTACCGTTTATTAGACCTCGCAATTATCAATGCTTAGTTGATGTTCAACGGAGTGAACAAACAAAAAATCAATAGGGAAAAGCCTTCAAAACGTGTTTATTTTAGATTTCAAATAGCACAAACGTTGTGCTTACACGGACAAGTAAAATCATTAATAATTTTAAAATAGTTTTTAAAAAAACTAAAAAATACGCTTTTACATAGAAATGCGCTGTGATCATCACGGGTTTCCCTCTGATTTTCAAAACTACTGAATATCCGCACTTGAGTTAACATGCACTTATAATGCATCAATATGCAATACAGTTTAGCCTTTAGTATTAAAATAATATTAAATATATTACTTTTATATTTGCAAAGAACGTAAATTTTATCCTTTATTCAGAATTATATACATACACACATGCAAACAAAACCACAAGCGAAATTAATAAAAGCGTATTAAAACGAGTTAGACCATTACCTACAGAGGAACTAGTTACAAACCAAAAAAAAAAGAAAAAAGAAAGCTTGCACGAGACAGCCTCCAAAAGACATCAGATTTGACAGAATTGATCATCACAGTACAAATAAACAATGACGTAAAATGTCAAAATGTAAAGGATTACAAGAGTACAGTGCACCAAATGTTCAATTCCTCTATTAAAAAAAAAAAAAAACTAATTTTAAGACTATCATTTAAAATCATTTTTATCTGTTGAATGCATGGTATAGCCGTTTGTCAACAAAATTATTTTTAATTAGAAAGTGGTGAAAATTTAGAGCTAAATTTTTACTTTCTTCTATATCTATTATATAGAAGAAAGTATTGGTTTCGTGAAAATTTTCGAATGTCGAATTTTGACGGATTTGCACGTTTTGAGGTGCGCTGAGTTCATTTCGACCATTTTTGGAAAATGTCTGTCTGTGTGTGAGTCTGTATGTGTGTGACCAATTTTTGTGGCCGCGCTAGAGCAAAAACTACTGCATGAAATCGAACAAAAATTTTTTCACATATGTACCACCATGTGAACTGGTGCACCTGACTTTGTTTAGCGAATTCCTCCAAGGGGGGTGGAGCGATCGCACGTGTTCTGCGCTTGGGTGATTGCTATATCTCAGGAAGTAATTGGCGGAATCAAACGAAAATTGGTCCATAGGTAGACCCTACCGAGTACAGGTGCTGATTTAATTTGCGTGTCAATATCTCGAAGGGGGGTGGAGCAATCGCACGTGTTCTGCGTGGGGGTGATTGCTATATCTCAGGAAGTAACAGGCGGAATCAAACGAAAATTGGTCCATAGGTAGACCCTGTTGAGTACAATCGCTGATTCAATTTGTGTGTCAATATCTCAAAGGGGGGTGGAGCAATTAAAAGTGCTTATTTTGTCATTGCACATACTGTATCTCGAGAAATATTGCTGAGATTTGAATGAAATTTGGAATAACACTAACCCAATAAGAAAGCAAGCATCGATTTTTTGGCGCCAATCGCCCCAGGGGGAGGGTGGGGTGATTTTTGCGCTTAGTCAACAATGCGAAAAATCAATTCATTAAAAAATCGCTTTCACGCTATTTAATTATCAAAACAGCTGAAAACTTTCAATGATTTGAAATGTTTAACTGTTGCCAATTTCTTTTGACTAACAAATAAAATGTTTGCAATTAATCTAAACAAGGCTTTTGCAATGATTTCCAATTTCGCTCATTGATTCTGCATTTGCAGGGTTATTACGATAATTGGGAAATTGGAGCTGTTTCCAATTATTCGGGCGAGTCCGTATTTTATTTTGTAACTGGAGTTCATAAGATAGATATAGAAGAAAGTTTCGTGACGGCCACGACAGCTAGTTTAAAATAGTTTTCCATGTTTTCTTATTACATTGACAAACACATATATTTTTTTCTAAGAAAAATAAAAAATCATGCAGTGTAGGGTTAAGAAAAATGGTTTAAAAACGTATTTTTTAAAGAAAATTATGAGGTGTTCATTCACTGGTCTGTATACCCTATATTTCCTTACAATTTTCTTTCTTGAAAAAATTTTTTTGAATTGATAAATTCCTTCTAGTAAACTTTAACGTAATTTCAAGTTTTTTATACCTCAAGCTGGTTTAAATAATGCACGTTGTTAGCTTTCACATTATTTTACAAATTAGGAACTTATAATTTTGTCTTTCTTTAGCAATAAATGAGGAATGTATCATTTACGAAATTATGTATGCATATGATAGCAAAAACTAGTTTCACTCAGTGCTGGATCCATTTACTGTTAGCATTAATATTGTTGATTAAAGGCCAACGAAAATAAAAATTAGCTTTTAAAAAAACTCGGTTTTGGCACTCTGTATTTGAGTTATAAGCAGAAAAGATAGTAAGAAATAGTAAACTAATTTCTTTGTATGTGCACATGTCATTAATTTGAGCTTTATATGAATAATATATATATATATATTATATATATTTTATGACCTCTTGGTTTTACCGCGTTTTCGGATGTATCGAGCTTTTTGCTGTCTCTCGACAAGAGCAGTATAACCAAGGAGTTAATCTTAAAAATGCACTGAAAAGCAAATAGGCCGATTCCTGACTATCCGGTTATCATCTGTTGATAATCGGCTGATTAATCAGCAAGGCCGATTAATGATCATGATTCTTATTTTTTAATGCGACCGCTTTCTCTATCACTTATTTTTCCTTTCGTATTTTTAATTTTAGAAATAGCTGCTAATTTATTTCTGAGAGACGATTTATTTTTCTCGGATTTGTTAATAATTGATTGTCTCAGATTGATTAAAATTTTATCACATTTCCCTGTACGAATTGCCAGACATGAAAATTGAAAGAAAAAAAAGGAAGGAGGGTGTAGCGACTTAGTGTTATAGTAATGCTTTTAGAAAATTACATTTATTTACTTACAAATTTATTTATCTTATATTTGTTTACAAATTCATTTATCAGTCTCTCGTTAAAGGTATGTATTTAAAAAATATTTAAAGCATATTTCTCTACCGATTAATCGGCTAAGTTTTTCCGAGTATAAAAAGTCGGAAAAAATATCCGATCATGGCCGATGGTACATCCCTAGTTACAGTACCATATTCACATATCGCACATCCAGAATGAAAGGGCACATCTCAAAATAGCTGTTTTGAGAAAAATAGATTTGAAAATTTTGACTTTTTAAAATCCTTACCCTGGCTCTAATAACTATTACAATTAGTCAAACTGTCATTGCTTGGTTGATTAAAGGTTCTGCTAGGTGACTATGGTGTGCGTTTCCCGGCCAATTTTAAATAAGTTGGTAATTAATGAGAAGTGCCCCTTTCATTCTCCATTTTCGTGAAGAATGAAAGGGGCACATCTCAAAATAGCTATTCTTACGGGCATCGGCTTGTGCACTATTTACATTTTTTTGAAGTTCTTGTCGGACTTTAACCTACCTATTGCTGTTTCATTTCAGAACGATATTAAATCAAATTTCAATTCCTAATGATTTGACGCTAGGTTACATAATACTATTCTTCTTGTTCTAAAGAAAGGAACCCTTCATAAATTACTTGTGCACAAACAATTTATACTTAATAACAAACAATTAAAATGAGTGTCATTTAAAAAAATCAAATTACGGCTTTCTTAATTGGTTTTAAAAAAGTACTAACCATAATTTGCACCAAAGAAGCTCAGCAAACTTTGATTATCAAAGATGTGCCCCTTTCAAACTCAATTCTCCCTTCACAATCGGCAGAATCGACAAAATGATAAGGGCATTAGTTGCTTTTTAGCTGCGACTGTTAACTCTAGAAAAAAAAAGGGTCAATTTCTCATGTAAGGTGTACTAAGGTATGCTTTTAAAAAATATTTCCAAAAAATGCAATTTTTGAGATGTGCCCCTTTCATTCTGGATGTGCGATATGTTCTGTGTTCAGATGTGTTCATCTGTTCAAAAAATAACTGACGTTTTTACAGTATAATACTGAAAGCAGAGGTTTCAGTTTTAAATTGTAAACGTGCAGTAATAACTGTAAAACTTGCTATTTTACAGTTTGTTACTGTAAACTATCAATTTTAGTTTACTACTGAGCCAATATTTAGAAAAGTGCCAATTTGAAGTTGGAGTTTTCTGAAAAAAAATTTTTTTTGCAGAAAAAAACTAATATTGGATTTTAAGTCTAAATTGGGTCTAAATGCAAGAAAATAAAAGGGGGGAGGTCAAGGAAGTTATTTACCCCCTCCTTAGATTACTCACTTTTAAGCCGTTACAGATCTGATGAATGTTACAGATCTGATGTTAATATGAGCTACATATTTGAGTTTATGCTTTCAGTTTTCGTTAACATCTCTAAATATGATATCATTTCCTTGCATTTTTAACATAGAATTAAGATAGTTATATTAAAATATATATATTAGGCTAAAAAATCAAATTTCATTATGAAAAAAGCATTTCTTGGAAATAAAAATGAGCGATAAGGTTTTTAGAACAAAATAAATTATGAGATTACCAAATCCAAGCTAATAAAACATTTGTTTTGTTTTAAAACAACACACAACTTCAACTTTTTCAACACATAACTCTGCTGCTTGCTTTTCTTTAATTAGTTGCAGGAAATTTAATTTCTTGATCAGAAATTCAAATTTAGCATGCTAGTTATTATCTAGTTATTTAGCGAAGTTATGAGAAATTGAAGCACAAAAAAAAAAAAATAAATAAATAAATTAATTAATTAAAATAATAATAATTAATTAACTTAATTTCTGCAGTGTCAATTTTTCTTATTTTACTAACTTCTATTGTTAGGTCCTACAAACCACAAATGAAGCAATTGTACTAAAACTCATTGCTTTTCATTTTTTAAGAACAAAAATATTCAATATATATGGCTAAAGTATGATTTTTGCTTTTTATAATTTTGAAACGTGTGAGTTAGTTCTGTAACATATTTGCTGTTTTTCAATGTTACCGCTCTGACTGTTACCGATCTGACAAACTGACAAAGTTTTTTTTTTATTTCCGAGTCGATCGCACTAAACCAAAATCAAACACGTGGTTTTTACACTTGTAACAAAGGACTATACTTATATATAAAATAATTTTTAAAATAATAAAAACTGCGCATTTTAGAGCGTGTTACCGATCTGATGACTCAAATGACACACATTTTATAAAATCACTTTAAAAATCTTACCTACAATTTTAGATGCAGAAATGCAAATTTTTAATTACGATTCGATAAAACTTTCCACCAGGTACTCAGTATCACGTGGTATAGGTGTAGGAAATGATTTTGGGAGCCTAAACATAGATCGGAAGTTATTGTTACCACTCTGACGGCGGAACTTGGGACACGCTTATTTCGCATCAGCTAGAAAATCAGAAATCAATTAAAACAAAAATGAAGTAAAATATTAACAAAGGGGTAAAAATAGAATCGTTTTTTGTGCAAGTGCGTTTTTTTGGGAAGTTAGAAAGTGCGCATGACCTGTTTGCATGCTAAGCTTTGCTACTTGGGACACGTTACCGATCTGATTTTTGATGTATAAACACAATATTTTCTGATGAAAAAAAATTTTTTTTTTCTGATGTTATTAGATGAAATGAAAGAGAAACTTACCTTCTTTCTGGGGAAAATTATTTTTTAACTAGTTATTGAAATGGGTGAAAATTCACTTGGGACTCAAATTGGCACTTTTCTAAATATTAGCTCTACTGTAAAATTAGCAATTTTACAGTTTATTACTGCAAAAGCAACAGTGCAATACTGGCAGCAAAGGTTTAGTTTAAAACTGTAAAAAATGCACAGTAATAAACTATAAAACTAGCAATTTTGTAGTTTATTACAGTAAACTAGCAATTTTAGTTTACTGCTGCAAAATTAGCAATTCTTCCAGTTTATTACTGTAAAATTACTATAAAATCAGCTGTATTAACAACACTGTTACTGTAAAAACAACATTATTTTTTTACAGTATACGTTTTTTCATACATTTTAAAATTTTATTTCTAAAACGATTAACACTAACTAACCCTTTAGCATTTTCAAACCCTCCATTTTCTAGACGTTTCAACTCATCCGGGACTAATGCCGAGGGAACAGATAAGCACTGATAAGTAAATAACGGCTTCTTCAAATCCATTCCAACCTAAAGATCCCCATTTAAAGTTTCAAATAAATGAGGTACAAACATAAACTTCAAGAGTTCTTTATTCTTATCGGAAACTTCAACCGTTTTGTGTTCCATTCTACGCCAAAAGACACTTAGTTAATGGCTCAGAAAAGTTTCAGTTCAATTTGGGCTTAGCGTTCAAGCGATAACGACCATTACTTGGAGCCGGAGAATGAAATCTGCACGAGAGCAAGATTTTCTGCAGAGTAGTGATTTTGGTTGACTGATGATTTTAATTAACTTGTGCGACTATTATAGGGAGGCGGAACTCAAAGTAAACGGAATCTCTTAGGCCTGTAGATGAAACCAATATGCAAATGCGATATTAGCGTCAGCTGCAGTTCCTATTTAAGCCCTATGATAAGTGAAATGTATAACATTCTATTAAAAACCCCAAATTTCATTTTGTTTTAATCAGTGTGCAATTTGTTTGAATATTGCTATAGGGATAATTATAACTACTGCACAGTCGAAATCGCTGATAGAAAATAAATTCTTTACGTGTTGTACAAAATATTTATTAATTTTTTTTTTTGCTTGATTGAATACTGTTATGGCACTAACAGTTTAACTAAACACATTTTTTTTTCAATATAATGTAAATCGTTTAGTTAAGTAATAAAAGTTTTGAGCAAAATATTTATTGTTTTTTCATTTTTTAGCCTACTTTCCAGTTAAAAATAAAAGAAAGGTTAAAAATAAAAAGAATAAAAAGTGGCTTAATGCATTTAAAAAATATCGCGAAGTCCAAAAATATCGCCAAGTCTTAAAAAATATCGCCAAGTCTTAAAAAAAAAGTCAAAAAGAAAAAAAAGAAAAATGAATGTTGAAAAATTAAAAATTGGAAAGTAGGGTATTGAGATGGGGAATTTGTGCGTCGGTCTGTCTGTCTGTCTGCCCCCCCCCCCCTAATAACTTTTGAATGAATATTCCGATTTGAACGATTTTTTTTTGTTCGAAAGATCTCGGCGAGTACAGCTCATTCCCATATTTGATTTTTCGATTTGAACAATTTTTGGTTCAACTTTGAGCCGTTTAAACAACCTGTCCTGCGATATTAACTTTTTAGTTAACAGTCCGATTTGAACAAACTTTTTTTTGTTCGAAAGATCTTTTCAAGGATACTTCATTCCCGTATCTACATTTTCGATTTAAACAATTTTTCGTTCAACATTGAACCGTTCAAACAAGTTGTCACCCCTAATAACTTTTGAGTGAAGCATCTCGGCAAGGATACTTTATTACCGTATTTAAATTTTAAATTTGAACATTTTTGGTTCAACATTGAACCGTTTAAGCAACCTTTCCCCCCTAATAACTTTTGAATGAACATTCCGATTTGAACAAACTTTTTTTTGTTGGATAGATCTCGGCGATTACAACTCATTCCCATATTTGATTTTTCGATTTGAACAATTTTGGTTCAACATTGAACCGTTCAAGCAACCTTTCCCCCCCTAATAACTTCTGAATGAACATTCCGATTTGAACAAACTTTTTTTTGTTGGAAAGATTTCGGCGAGTACAACTCATTCCCATATTTGATTTTTCGATTTGAACAATTTCTGGTTCAACTTTGAACCGTTCAAACAACCTGTCCCGCGATGCTAACTTTTGAGTGAACAGTCCGATTTCAACAAACTTTTTTTTGTTCGAAAGATCTTATAACGAATACTTCATTCCCGTATTTACATTTCCGATTTGAACAATTTTTCGTTCAACATTGAACCGCTCAAGCAAGCTGTCACCCCTAATAATTTTTGAGTGAACAGTCCGATTTAAATAAACTTTTTTTTTGTTCGAAGGATCTCAGCAAGGATACTTCATTACAGTATTTAAATTTTCAATTTGAACCGTTCAAGCAACCTTTCCCCACCTAATAACTTCTGAGTGAGCCATCCGAATGGAATAAACTTTTTTGTGTTTGAAAGATCTCGGAGAGGTTCATTCCCTTATTTCGCTTTTTGGTTTGAACCATTTTTCGTTCAATATGGAACCGTTCAGAAAAAAATTTAACATTAGCGCCTACGGGGAATTTAAGTTGAATGTTGATCCTAGAACTTAAAGTCGGATTTCCTTCAAACTAACTTTGTAAAAAAATGGTTCTGATAAATAATGTTTGTAAAGTACTTTTCTGAATAATCTTCTGTGAGGACTCTGATTCCGACTCCGACTCCACAAACATGGCGGAAATGCAGGCTCAGAAAAAATGACTGACTGTGCAGACGATTTTTTGTTTATTTATTCATTTGTGTTGTTTTATTTATTACTATTATTTTTTTTTGGCAGACGATTTTTTTTTGTAACAAAAGTGTTTCATTCACGAGAGCATTTTATTCTTTATTTATATTTAACAACTGGCAACGGTTTAAAAGTGAAAATCGAGACATTTTATCGACGGACGAGTTTTTTTTCCTTTCTTTGATAAAATGTGTTTTGATGTACTTTGTACTTTTAATTTTTTTTTTTTTTTTTTTGAAAACGATTGAGGAATTTTTCTACGGAAGAACTGTAACAGTTACATTCTTTAAAAGGTGCGACAAAACTTCATTTATTCATTTATTTACTTTTTATGTCTCCATTTCATCTGATGAGAGGGGTATATTTTGCTTTTAGAAATCAGCTTTAAGTGCTAAAAAGGTATGTTTGACATAATGTTTAGTCTCAGATGATCAAGAGAATAATGATCAGATGCTAGAATGCCGATGTCGATGTACGGGAAAGTAGGCTCGTTTAGTTCTTGACAGAACTTCTTGTTAAATTTTCGATTGGAACAATTTTTCGTTCAACATTGAACCGTTCAAACAAGCTCCCACCCCTAATAACTTTTGAGTGAATAGTCCGATTTAAACAAACTTTTTTTTGTTCGAAAGATCTCGGCAAGGATACTTCATTACCGTATTTAAATTTTAAATTTGAACATTTTTGGTTCAACATTGAACCGTTTAAGCAACCTTTCCCTACCTAATAACTTTTAAGTGAACCGTCCGAATTGAATATTTTTTTTTTTTTTGTTTGAAAGATCTCGGAGAGGTTCATTTCCATATTTCGCTTCTTGATTTGAACCATTTTTCGTTCAATATTCAACCGTTCAGAAAAAAATTTAACATTAGCGCCTACGGGGAATTTAAGTTGAATGTTGATCCTGAACTTAAAGGCGGATTTCCTTCAAACTAAGTTTGTAAGAAAATGGTTTTGATAAATAATGTATGTAAAGTACTTTTCTGAATAATCTTCTGTGAGGACTCTGATTCCGACTCCGACTCCGCAAACATGGCGGAAATGCAGGCTCAGAAAAAAATGACTGACTGGGCAGAAGATTTTTTTTTATTTATTCATTTTTTTGTTTAATTTATTATTATTATTTTTATTTATGTTTTCTTGGTAGACGATATTTTTTTGTTTACAAAAACTTTTCATTCACGAGAGCATTTCATTCTTTATTTATATTTAACAACTGGCAACGGATTAAAAGTAAAATTCGAGACATTTTATTAACGAACGAGGTTTTTTTCTTTCTTTGATAAAATGTGTTTTGATGTTCTTAGTACTTTTATTTTATTTATTATTTTTTTTTTCTTTTTGAAAACGATTGTCAAAATTTTTCTACGGAAGAATTATAACAGTTACATTCTTTAAAAGGTGCGACAAAACTTGATTTATTTGTTTATTTACTTTTCACGTGTCCATTTCATCTGATGAGAGGGGTATATTTTGCTTTTAGAAATCAGCTTTAAGTGCTATAAAGGTATGTTTGACATAATTTTCAGTTTCAGATATTCAAGAGAATATTGATCAGATGCTAGAATGCCGATGTCGATGTACGGAAAAGTAGGCTCGTTTAGTTCCTGACAGAACTTCTTGTGTGAACATTAATATGGTGTTATTTGTAGTAAACCTTACAGTAAAACAGAAGAATAAGTGAAAAGTTTAATGTAAAAAATATTTGTCAATTAACTTATGCGACTATTATAGGGAGACCGGAACTCAAAGTACACGGAATCTCTTAGTCCGCTCGCTGAAATCAGTATGCGAATGCGATATTAGCGTCAGCTGCAGTTCCTTTTTAAGTACTATGAAAAGTGGAATAAATAACATGCTATTAAAAACTCCAAGCGACATTTTTTAAAAAGTAACTTTGTAATTTATTTGAATATTGTTGTGGTGGGAACTATAATAAGGTGCACAATAAGTATCGACAAGAGAAAAAAATCTTAACGTATTATGCAAAATATTTATTAATTTTTCGTTTGTTTGAATACTGTTATTGTATTAACTACAATTAACAACACAAACCTTTTTAAATAAAATGAAAAATGTTTACTTAACTATATATATATATATTCTTTTTTCTTTTTGGAAGTACGATTTTGTTTATTTGTTTGAATTTTAATATTCGTAACGTTTTTCACTCCATAACAAGTTAATTTAAAAGAATGTGAATTAATTTCATTAAATTTATTAATTTAATTTTTATTAAACTTGATTGATAAGATAACTAATTGATAGTTATATAAACATTTAAACAAAACTACTTTAAAAGCTGGATTTAAGTTTTAATATTTAATTTTTTTCACGGTAAAACAAGTTAGTTTAAAAGAA
Organism: Uloborus plumipes; assembly: GCA_038373865.1. Lineage (NCBI taxonomy): Eukaryota > Metazoa > Arthropoda > Arachnida > Araneae > Uloboridae > Uloborus > Uloborus plumipes. The sequence goes on along the minus strand of JAXGGA010003670.1, from coordinate 52,372 downwards.
TGAGAAATAATTTTCACTAAATTTATTAATTTAATGTTTATTAAACTTGTTTGATAAGATGTACAAATTTTTGTTTAATATTTTTTAGGATGAGAAACCTTATATGTTTATAAAAAATCTCAATAACCATTGTATTTGAGTTTTAGACAGGTTTTTGACGTTTTCGACAGGTTTTCGACGTTTTTGACAGGTTTTCGACGGGTTTTCGACAGGTTTTCGACATGTCATGTCAAAAACTGGTTTTTGACGTCAAAAACCCAACCCTGGTTTGAATATTAACACAATGTAGTAAACACAATAAAACTGAAGATTGAATGAAGAGTTTTTTTTTTATTGTAAAACATATTTATAAATATAACATTTGTTTAAATATTACGGTGGTAGCTATAGTCAACTGTACGATAAAATTCTAAATTTATGGAAAGGAATACTTATTGTGCAAAATATTTACCAACATCTTTACTTTGACTATTGTTATGGTGTTAGCTATAGTCAACTCTACAGTGAAAATCCAGGTTGAATTCTTTACTGAACTGATACGGCGGCGGCGCTGCTGTACAAAATATTCATTGCTTTTTTTTCATTCTTTTAAATATTGCTACTGCGTTAGCTGTAGTAAATGGTACAATAACATTCTAGATGGAAAAAAAAGTTTATCAAGCTAAAAAAATTTCTGATGAGTAATTTTCAGTTAATTTATATAAATTATTCTAATACATTCTAACAAGTTAATGAATATGTCTGAAGAAGTACTGGTGACTTTAAAAAAAAAAAGGGGGGGGATATAGTGATCCTGCTAAACGGTTTATAAAACTATGACGGTCTGTAAAGTAATATGTTTTGTTTTTTTTTCTGTATTTGTGCTCTGTTTATTGTTGTATTCGTCTTATGCTATGTCTATTTTTTGTTTATGGTTTGTATTGCCTTGATTGAAATAAAAAAATTGAAAAAAAAATTGAAATTGAAATTGAATATCACTAATTCATTTGGCTTAGAAGCAATAAAAACAGTACGGCATGCATTTGTTTTACCCTTCATAGCCGCCATTAGACAGTGGTCGCAGTGCCCCCTATATTTTGTTGGAGTTGAGAATAGCGGCTCTGAACTAAGTGAGCTCTATTAGAGGTACCGATTAGCCGATCATATATGTAAACGCATTATGATACACACTCACAGCATTAATCGCTGACTTCATCAAATGAACCAACCAGAATAACTGGTTGTTCTTTTCGAACATAACTTTATTATGCAGTAAAAACTGGCAATGCATAAAAAACCAAATCAAAGTAAGCAAGCACATCGAGTACTTATAATTTAGTTTTGTCTTAAGCATTTAAGCAATGATGACAAATATAAAACTAATTCATAATATAAATAAAATAAAGACTATCGACAAGGATAAATTTAAGAAAATTTAGAACCTGTGAGAGAGCTTTATAAAAAATTGACCAACATCAAAGTGACATTTTCTTCAGTTGATTCAAACCAACAGTAGGTCGATCATAGTATTTCAACATTTATCAACTATTTAAAAATCCAGAAACTAAAGCACCTCACAATCCAAATGTGAAGAATTTGTGGCATGGAAGAGCTAAGGGATTTAACCTTATCCAAGAGGCATTCAATTAGTGAAACGCCATGTGGTCAAGTGTTCCCCTTCCGCCTCTCAATTTAGATTTGCAATCCGCCACAATGGCCATCACTTAAAGCAAAATCTAATTTAGATAAACAAGAATGGGCTCAAGATTGTTTAGAAAGCACCGATTGTGGTTGATTGAATATTTTAATAAACTTTCAGAATTATTAAGGAAACCCGAAATCTCGGAGAAATTTATTCAGGCCGTATGTTATGGCCGAACAATACACAAGTGTCGCTTTCTGATATGTACGTCTGGGGAAGATGATAAAAACGGAAATTTGATCAAAGCTCTAAGGTAGATGGTTCACGGAAGATGTTAAAATAACAACTCTGTGGGGTGATTTCCCTAAAGAATGCAATGATTTGATTCAATCGCCACACTGTTTCAATGAAGAGATGAAATAAAAGTCTCACAAGCTCCATATTTCTTTATGTAAGCATTCCCTACAGACTACAAAAATCCGAAATACAATGCAAAACAAAATGTTACTTCATCAAAAAAGGTTCACTGCTACTCTGAAAACTTGCAGTCCCTGTTTCGTATTGGCAGTTTGTCAACGTCTTGCGTCATCCCCTAAGACTAGCTCGTCTACCACTGCGGAGTGATACTGGCGTCATCTGTTTCGTTGCGGGCAAATCGGGCAAATAGATATGTGGCGTACAGATGTGTGTCCTTAGTGGGGATTGAACCAGGATTCTTCGTGATGGTAATTCAGTACTTTAGCTAAGAGCTTTAAGGCTCGGGGGAAAAGTTGTTATCAGCTCTTGAACGTATTCCATACACTTATTGCAATGAATTCGAGATATCGATATTCAAGTTAATATTTTCATTATTATTATTATTTTTTCTTTAAATAAAGGGGATCATAATTGTGACATTTATTGTCGTCATGCATTTTACTCTACTAAAATATCGCAAGGAGCTTTTTCACACCATGAAAAAAAAAAATACATCTAAATCTCAGTGGACGCAAATACTCGTACTACAGACTCTATGCTTCAGAACACCCTTATAATAGCCCTATCTCGTAATGTATACCTTTACTTAAGTCTTTGACTCAAAGCCAATTATGTTAGCTTGATTTGTTTCCACTTCAGTAGCACAATACTCCGGCATATCAACTGGTTGGTATCATATCAAGTAACTAACTCTGCAGGAATTAAGTCTTCATGGGGGCTGTTTGTTTTACCGTTTCTTTTCTTTGATGATTTGTTTATTTTGGTAATGCAACAGAGCTTCAAACAAACCACGGTCAATTTATTTGAACAAATGCTGTTAATCGTGGACAGAAACAACTGGTAAAGAAAGTTTGGAAGTTTTATGAAAATTAAAATAAAAAATGGAACTCGAGTACTGACGTTGAATGCATTTACTTTTCAAAATGGGCAGTTCTTGATAAATGAATCGCAATTAAAAAACACGTAAGTAAAAAAATAATTTGTTTATTTAATATTGTTTACTTATACAGTGCGTGAATAAAAACAACATGATTTGAGATAAAAATGCACCATTTGCAACATTTATGAGAAAACCAATAAATTAAAAAAAAAATACATTTCGTTCAAATAGTTCAAAATATCACCACAAGAGAGTGCTGGTGACGAAAATTGAGGGCCGTGGTAGCCCGATCGGTAAGGCGTCGGACTCGTGACCGAAGGGTCCCGGGTTCGATCCCAGCCGATCAAAGATTCACCGTCTTCATTAATGGTGGCTGGGGATATTAAAAATGTCGTTGTCACAAAGTCCTCCAAGTGAAACGATACCTCTGAGGGCGCTGGGCCAAGGGTTTGCTCGGCCCTTGGTCGGGTTCAAAATAACAGAGCGCTCTTCAGGGCCCTATCCCGGTTTCACCACGAGTTGTGGTAGGTACAGGGGACCCTGGAGTGTGTGATGGGATGTGTGATGACGAAAATTGAAATAACAATGCTCTCAATACAGCCTCCCTTTGAAGCAATAATGCAGCGTAGTTGCATATTTTAGTAATGGCATATTATAAATAACATAACTTGCACAAATTGTGAGAGTTTGAATTTTGACCGGCAACCAGCAACTATATTAGATATAGAAGAAAGTAAAAAATAAAGTGAATACACAAGGACTAGAAAACTTATTTAAGCAAAAGTGGAATATCAGAAATCTACTAGTACAAGAATTATAAAATAGCAGAATATGGAGTAGAATATAAAAGAATTATACACAAAAAGTTAAAAAATAAAATGTATGCACAGTTATTGGAACACGCCTAACTTTGACCAGAAGCGGAATATTAGAGAACTACACATACCGAAATTATAAAACTGTAGAAAATAAAGATGAGTATGGTATGAGAATGTTACACATTCAAGAATTTAAAACATAAAATACACATAATAACAGCAAAACGGTTAACTTTCGGCAGAAACGGAATTTGAGAGAACCAACCATACATACAAGAATCATAAAATAATAGGATCTGAAGTGGAATGTATACACTCACACAAAAGTTTCAAAAATAAAATGTATGCACTTTACTGTAATTACAATAAATAAAGAAGGGAGAAGTGGTGGGAATACATCGTAAATAAAGAGAAAAAGCCTTTATATTTTCGTTTGAATTAAGTGTGGTCGCAGCATCAGTTTAGTAGACAAAACCTTAGTGCCCAGCTCTTAGTTTCGAGACATAATGTGTAAACAACATTTTAATATTGACATTAGGCAGGGTCGGAAATTCAAAGCAACTACATGCAGTTGCAGTTTGCAACGAACTACAATAGCAAATTTTGTTCGCTGCAGCGAGAACTTCGTTGTAATAGAATCCAAGCAATGTAATAGAAATTAACTTGGGATTAAAAAATCGTATCCCTCTGAAAGGGATACTTCGTTGTATTGGTATTTATTCTTTTTGGAGATTTTACTGCGTCAAAGCATAAGAAGTTTTTTGAAGTAAAACGCATTCTTTAAAAATAAATGTCTCTAAAAATATCTTCGATGTATAATGTATATCAATGCTTATACATGAGCCATAATGTATCCCACAACCTCTTCTCCTTACCCCCTACCACCCGAAAACCTAATAGCTTTATTGACCATTTTTAAAAAGTAAATAAGCGTGTGATTACAGATTCGTACTAATCTAGAATTTGCAACGTCCAAGTCACAAAACGAGCATTATCTTTAATCTTTTAAAATCAAATCATGAAAAAGTAAGTGTAAATATTAATGGAGCTATAATCCCTTAATTTTCGCACTAAGAAACAACACTCAGTATTCAGTTATGCTGCATGCTGTGAACTTTAATTTTCTTTTAAGCAACCTAAAAGTAATTCAATGTGTATAATAAACTAGCTGCCAGGGCAGCTAGATTAGCTTCCTGCGGCATGTTGATGCATAATGTCCCCCCGCCATCCAACTTTTACCTCATTCTGATGTGATATTATTTGATATAATTCAATTTTCATAACATTTTAAGACATACTACGTACGTGGCCCACTAATGCCCAAGTAGCTAGCTGCGTGGTCCGGCGTTGCACGGGCGCTTCGCGCCTTTAAAGTAGTCAAGAATGTTTCAAAAATATAGTCGCCGCCAAGGGGCCTGCCTAACAGGCGCTTTACGCTTTCACTTTTTTCCTACATCAAAAAAAAAAAAAAAAAAAAAAAAAACATTCGAATTATTGAGATGCTTCGCCTTCAAAATGGTGAGGAACGTTACAGCAAGTTCTGCTCGCTCAAGAGAAAGAAGCAAACATAGATACTCAGTTTTTAATATAAGTAGAGGGCTTTTCAAAATATTATAAGTAGCTAACGATAAAAATATTACGTACGTGATCCGCTAATGAGTTTCATGTTTGGTTTAGTTAAGCCTTCATTCAAAATTCTCATTATCATTGTTATTACTGTTTCATAGCAACCACGTTTTGCAACAATGGATTTCATATTTAACCATTTATTAGGCTTAATTGCTTTAAATTTAACTACTTATTAATTGATATCTTCGTTAATTAAAATTGTATAAGATTGAAACTAATGAAGCCTGAAAAATTACCTATCTATCGGTACCTGGTTCGACTTTCAGTTCATTGGCGTTCAGGAGAAAGAAGCGTGACATAGAAAGAAAGATAGGAAGATACTCCGTTTTTAATATAAATAGATAATCCAAGCATCTTCGCTAACGTTGGGGAGAAAATAAACAGAAAGTAATTCGAAATACGGAAAAAGTATTACATCTTACAGTTCTTCAGTCTGTAAATATCGCTTTTGAATTAAAAAAAAAAAGTGTAGTAACTGGAATATCGTTTTATGGTATTTTCGAGTTCTTGATTCAATTTGTTGAAAGAAAGAATCAAGAGGAATGAAATTACTTCTAAGAACTTGAATATTCTACGCATGCATGTTAAATCACTGTTAAAGTCAAGAAAGAGATGAAAGGGATTAAACATTTTCTTGTGATTCTTGTGAAAAAATGTCGAGAAAATGCACAGAAAATAGTGAAATCCATAAAGATAATTAAGCTTGTTTACTTTGATATATTTTTCGGAATAATTTTATTTTCGAGATAAAATTTTCTGCTTCATTACACTCTAAGTTTAGTGTAGTTAATAATTTTGAGGTGCGTTGTTTGTGCTTTTGCCTAGCGGGTTGATCAAATTGAACAAGTACTCCACTGCAAAAAAAAAAAAAATATTTTTACAGCATAATAGAGCTTTATTTTGCAGTAATAAACTGTAAAATTGCTAATTTTAGTTTATTGCTATGCATTTTACTGATTTAAACTAAAACCTCTGCTTTCTGTATTATACTGTAAAAACAACAGTTTAATTTTGTACTGTAAGATTAAATTGAAAATTGTAAAAAAAAACTAACCCTGATTGCTGACCTTTTGAACATTGTGAGACTTGCCCCCGCTATCAATATATTAGATCCTAAAGCCTGCTGATATTTTAAAGAAAAGTCGACAAATTTGGCGAGTTTCAGTGAATTATATAACGCATCTTTGAAATGATTCGCAAATGGATCCAGGTGGTAATATTATGCGATCAATTTTTTACTAAATCGCAAAATTTAGCACTTTTCGTAAAATTTTGGCAGTTTTTAAGACCTAAAATAATTTGAATAACGGTCGGAAAAGGGTAGATAATTCTTGCATCAAAAATATGTGTCGCGATGCTTTTTAATTTCCCTATTGGAACTTTTTTATTATTATTATTATTATTACACTAGTTGTATGGTTACCTGGTCAAATAAGTAGCAAAAGAAAGAAAACATCGTAAAACATTACTTCTAGACGCATACGTTTTTTTCCCTTGTGCTCCCATACTATTAGGTTTTATAGTCTGCTGAAATTGTAAAGAAAAGTCACCAAATATAGCAAGTGTTAGTGAATAGTAGAAGACATCTTCTAAATGATTCGCAGATGGATTCAAGTAGGGATATTACGAGATCAATTTTTTGCTAAGTCGCAAAATTTGGCGCCTGTCGTAAAATTTCGGCAGTTTTTAAGACCTTATATCTTGATATATCTCGGATGAAGATAGATACTTTTTCGCCAAAAATATGTGTCGAGATGCTCTTTTAATTTACTTATGTGAATATTTATATATTATTACTACACTATAGTCGTATGGTTCCCTGGTCAGTGCAAGAATTTATATTAGGGGGATCGAAAAGTAATGTCGTTTTCTTTTTCAAACAAATAAATTGTTAAAACTTTAAATCAACGGAGTAATTACCGTCGTTATCAGAGGACATTTGGCATTTAGAAGAAAAATTTTAAATCCCGGATAGATTTAAAAGAAAAAAGATTTTTGGAGTAAAATATCTTAAAATAGATAGTAGATAGAAGCCAAATTTTCAAGTTTTTCTAAGCAATAAATACACTGCTCGACATTGAAAATGCAACACCAAGAAGGAGTGGTCAGAAATTCATGCAAATTTTACCGTAGACGCACGTCACTGAGTTATGCAAATGATATGAAATGCGCAGCTCTCCGACGCACGTGAAGTAAGATATAAGAGAATGAAGTTGAAAAGTGGGCTATGTTCATGTTGGTTTTTCTGCCAGACTAATTATCGGAGAAATTTGGTTTTTGTCTCGAAGGATACGTGTGATAGGAGGAAATGCCACGCCGTCCTCAACGAAGACACTTCCAGCATATAGACGTCTTTACAAGGGGTATGGTGATCGGACTGAGAAGGGGAGGTTGGTCCATACGTCAAATTGCAGCTGATACCCACATGGATGCAAGCACTGTGCATCGGCTGTGTCGGAGATGGTTGGAAAGAGGAAATGTAGCCACATTGAGGGGTGCAGGTGCAGCCAGAGTGACGTCAGACCACTTGGATCGACGGATTCACCGACAAGCTATGGCGGACCCGCAAGTCACTTTTACGTCGATTCTGCAGCACGTGCAAGGTACCCTGGATGTTCCTGTGCCGACCAGAACCATTTCCCGTCGACTGGTTGCACGTGACCTGCAATCACGGCGCCCGCTAAGAAGACTGCCATTGACCTCACAGCACAGACTCCAACGTTTGGAATGGTGCCGGACCAGAGCGACGTGGATGGCAGAATGGCAAACCGTAGTGTTCTCAGATGAATCCCGCTTCTGTTTGTCCAGCGATTGTCATCGCATACGTGTGTGGCATCGACGTGGAGAAAGATCGAATCCGGCAGTGACTGTGGAACGCCCCACAGCGCGACAACGTGGCATAATGGTTTGGGGCGCTATTGCATACAATTCCGTATCACCTCTAGTTCGTATTCGGAGCACTGTGACGGTCCAACGATATGTAGATAATGTACTGCGGCCGGTGGCAATCCCCTACCTTCAGGGTCTGCCAAATGCAATTTTTCAACAGGATAACCCCCGGCATCACAGTGCTCGAATCAGCCAACATGCTCTACGAGGTGTACAGATGCTTTCCTGGCCACCATACTCTCCTGACTTGTCACCAATCGAACATGTGTGGGACGTGATTGGATGCCGTTTGCAGAACCTGCCACTGCCTCGTTCGGAGGACGAACTGTGGCAAATGGTTGAAAGGGAATGGAGTGTCATCCCTCAGGATACCATCCGCAGGTTTATTGACTCCATGCCTAGACGTGTTTCTTCGTGCATCGCTGTCCGCGGTGGTCCTACTTCTTACTGAGCCGACGCCGTCCTCGCTCTAAATTTTGCTTATTTATTTTGAAATAAATATCACTTATTGTTCCATGCTGTCTCTGTCTTCTTACCAAATTTCATCAATTTCTGACCACTCCTTCTTGGTGTTGCATTTTCAATGTCGAGCAGTGTAGATTGCAATAAAGGGAAATCGGATGATGCAAAGTCAGGTGAGTACAATGAGTAAAGCAGTAGGATTTCCCTTTCTTCCAATTGCTAAAAACACTTTCTATCGCACAAAACTTAAAAATGGGCTTGTATTCGAGATACCGTTTCATGGTTCTTTGCTAAAAACATAATTTTTTTTATATATATGTAACTTTTAACAGTTAATTTCCTTTAAAAAAATTGACATTACTTCTGTCCCCCTAATAAAATATAGTTTCAGAAATACCATCATGAAGGGAGAAAATAAATATTAAATGATGCCATTTTATAACCTCTTGACGCTTTTGAACATTTTTAATGTTAAAGCCCATTATCCTGGCAACTCGTTTTTTTTTTTTTCAACATTTAAGGCACAAACCTTTAATAGCCCATCAAACAGTTTTTCTTTAAAAAAAAAAACGAAGGGGAAATTTTTTTTTCCTTTTTATAAATCAGACAATTTTGTTACATAATTTTCGTATCTTTTAATGACTCTTTTTCTTGTGCGTTTAATTTTTACTTTGTTCACGAAATCTTCTTTTTGCAAAAATTTTTAAAGCAATATTTTTTGTTGCGCAATTTTTTTCTCATTTTATTTCGCATAAAAGCTTCTTGTTGATTAAAATAAAGTTACATAATCCTATTGATTTTTATTTATTCATTATGTAGTTCTAATTAAGATATTTCTCAGAAAACCTTTGTGTATGTATTATCTCCTCCTTAGTTTCCCGTTTTCGTGACTAATGAAGACATAAAAAATGTTTTGGAACTCTTTTTAAACACAGTATATTTAGAGAAAAACAAAACATTAAATGTTTATTAGTATTAACATATCATTAAAGTGACATTATTTAATACTCATTTATGATGTTACGTTTTTTAATATTTAGTTAATAAGCAGTGCTCCTTGCAATTTCAGACTGTAAAAATACTTAATACATTCAGTTTGAAGGCCTGTTTTAAAAAATCTGGTAGGGACCCCACACTACTTCCTTTTACGTGTAAATTTCTTAGTAGTTGCCTTAAATGTTAAAAAAAGTGCTTGGAGTGAGCAAGGTAACAATTCAAATATTTACTCCCCTAATCTGCCACAAAACAATTTAAAAAATATTTTACAATGGTTAATTTTCTAAATATTGCTGATTTTAATATCATTCAGTGAATTTTTCGCAAAATATTGCCAATAGCGCCAAGTTGAACCCAAATTCAAAAAATAATTTTTTCGCCAAATTTGTCGCCAAGTTGGCGTCAAACACTTGAAGACCAAAAGCTTGGCGACATGTCGCCAAGTGGTCACGCCAATTCAAATCACTTGAGTCTGTATTGAAATTAACATTGATTTACCCCAAAAAAGGTGTAAAAGACCCCCTTGGGAACATTCGAATGCAATCACAAGGGGAGGTGCACAACTAGACCCCCCCCCCCCCCCCAGAGCCTACATACCAAGCTAGAAGTTTCTATGGCATATAATTTTTGAGTTATGCGACATACATACACACATACATCCGCACATACGTACACACAGACGTCACGAGAAAACTCGTCGTAATTTACTCGGGGGTGGTCGAAATTGATTTTTCGGCTATTTGTATGTTGTTAGGTACATATTCACGTGCTGATAGGTGGAAAAAACTACGCGACATTCATTCGGGGGTAAGCAAAGTCAAAATTTAGACTGAAATTTGAGTGAAAATTTTTTCGTGATCACAATACTTCCTTTACTACGTAAAAGGAAGTAAAAACTATACACATTTCTAAACTGTGTCTAAATTCTATATTTAAAACAAAAGTCTAAGCATAGTTTTTGTCTGAATTTTAAAATTCTTATTTAAAGTTCCAAGAGAAGAATTTATTTATAGTTTTAAAAATAGTAAATTTTTACTTATTCTTTCAATAACCTATTTCTCTTTTTTTTTTTAATTTTTATGATTTACATAAAAGGGCCATTTCGTGTGACGTAATGGGACATTTGGATCAGTTTTTTCAGTACTTTCCAACCTTGAAAGGTGCACCTAGCACCGTTGAATAGTTCTATTTTAAAAAGATTTGACAATCTTGGTTAAAAAGAATGCACCATGATTCGATTTCTACTTAGTCCGATATTATTTTATTTTTCTAGAACTGATACGAAAGGGGGATGAGTTAAAAAAGAAAAAAAAATCAACGAAAACAACAATGCATAAGATTTGTCCTCTGTATGAATTACATGGGAAACTACTAATTCATAATTTTAAAGAATACAGTTCAAGGTTAAACAACACAACGCATGTGACGTAACGGGACTTCAGTTAACAAAATTGCAATATAAAAATGCATTAACCCATTTATGCCCAAGTTTTTTTTAACACTTTTTTTAATTTGTATCTGCTTAAAACTTTTACTTGGAATGGTACATACATTTTAGATTAAAATAGTTCGACGTTGCCATATTTATTAAGGTATTTAACGTCCTGTTAATGGAATATTTTGCGGATATGTGAGCAAAATACGACCTTACTTGATTTTACTTTTGCAAAGCAACCTCACAGAAGGCATCTGTGATCAATTTTAAGCAAATAATTTTAAAATAGTTTAATTTGATGAAAAAAAAGTTCGCAAAAACACTTACTTTCTGTGGATACCCTTGTTGGATCGTTGCTTGACTGGTTTTTCTGAAAAAAACTGTCAATAAATAAACTCTGATGTCCAAATAGTGGCTCTAACTGGTTTTCTCAGGAAGAAGGATTTTTCAACTTGTGAAAAACAGCTTTAGTAAAATGATATACCCATTACAGATTTTATATGAAGTAACTAACAAGCGTCCCGTTTTTAGGCTACTGGGAATAAATGGGTTAACAAAAATTCATTTAGTTAACAAAAACTACTGACTAAAGTACTGAAAATGTCTCGTTCCGTCACATAGAATAATCCAAAAAGAATTTAAAACGTTACGCTTACTTATTGGCTACTTGGCTCATTCAATAAGGGCTTTAACTACTGAAGTGTGAGGCAATTTCTACCAAAAATTCGATTTTTACTTTTTTATATCATTACAAAGGTTACATTTTTTCTTTCCACCCACATGTCACACTAGCACATCAAAAAGTAGAAGCATCAGAACTTTTTGTTTTTTCAAAAGCATTCTGTGTTCAGAGCAGTAAGTAACCGCCCCTAAGCAAGGGCTTTTTCCCTCGTAAACTGATCTAAGCAAGGGCTAAGGCAGGAATTCAAGTGAAACAGGCGATTGCAAATTGCAATCGCTACTGGAAGTGAAGAACGTTTCTTGATAAAACATCGTGACGTCAGCGTGACGTTTGCCTATGAAAAACGAGCTAGATAAAACGTCACAGCCTACTTGGCGAATAAGAGGAGATCGCTGACTGCTTGTGAGCTCTTATTGGCTCCACCCGTATTGACGTCAGTGCGATTAGCATTTATAGCGATTACAACTTATCCAAATTTGGAAATTTGCGATTGCAATGGAGAGTTGCGATCGTCCGTGTTTCACTTGAATTCCTGCCTAAGGCAGGAACACGCAACACACCGCCAGCTCGTTTATGCCATCCATGGACTGCAGTTTCGTGCTTATTATGCACTCATCAGCATGGAATATGAAACTAGCCGAGTAGGAGGCAAAAATCCTCTTATAAAGCAAAGAGAGCCGAAAAAAAACTGGTAGCTAATGTGAAAGGATTTTTGCTTCAAGCTCGATTAATTCCTATTCCATGCTGATGAGTGCATAATAAGCATGAAACTGCAGTCTATGAATGGAATAAACGAGCTGGTGGTGTATTACATTCAGTGTTTATCAAATGAATGAAATCTTTAAATGCGTTTTTCTTTAAACATGAATTTTTCAAGTTTCCTTTTCCCAAATGTATCAAACTTTTGGGCCAATTTTTTATGGTACTTATATTACGTAGTTTTTTACATTTTAACACAAGGACTTGACGATATAGCGATAAATATTTTTTTTTATTGAGCCAAATCATCCGAAAGACAAATTCAAAAGTGATTTTGAGTAAAATATTAAACACATTTTTTTTTGTTTCCACTTAAAGAAACAAGAAGTTCTGTCAAGAACTAAACGAGCCTACTTTCCCGTACATCGACATCGGCATTCTAGCATCTGATCATTATTCTCTTGATTATCTAAGACTAAAAATTATGTCAAACATACCTTTTTAGCACTTGAAGCTGATTTCTAAAAGCAAAATATACCCCTCTCATCAGATGAAATAGACACATAAAAAGTAAATAAATGAATAAATAAAGTTTTGTCGCACCTTTTAAAGAATGTAACTGTTACAGTTCTTCCGTAGAAAAATTCCTCAATTGTTTTCAAAAAAAAAAATAAAAGTACAAAGTACATCAAAACACATTTTATCAAAGAAAGAAAAAAAAAAGAAAAAAAAAACTCGTCCGTTGATAAAATGTCTCGAATTTCACTCTTAATCCGTTGCCAGTTGTTAAATATACATAAAGAATAAAATGCCCTCGTGAATGAAACATTTTTGTTACAAAAAAAAATCGTCTGCCAAAAATAATAATAATAATAATAATAATAAATTCAATAAAACAAATGAATAAATAAACAAAAAATCGTCTGCACAGTCAGTCATTTTTTTTTCGAACTGTTTACTCAAAAGTTATTAGGGGTGACAGCTTGCTTGAGCGGTTCAATGTTGAACGAAAAATTGTTCAAATCGGAAATGTAAATACGGGAATGAAGTATCCTTGAAAAGTTCTTTCCAACAAAAAAAAGTTTGTTCAAATCGGACTGTTCATTAAAAAGTTAGTATCGCGGGACCGGTTATTTGAACGGCTCAAAGTTGAACCAAAAATTGTTCAAATCAAAAAATCAAATATGGGAATGAGCTGTACTCGCCGAGATCTTTCCAACAAAAAAAAGTTTGTCCAAATCGGAATGTTCATTCAAAAGTTATTAGGGGGGGACAGACAGACCGACAGACCGACCGACAGACCGACACACATATTCCCCATCTCAATACCCTACTTTCAAATTTTTAATTTTTCGATATTCCTTTTACCTCTTTATTTTTTCAACTTGGCGATATTTTCTGGACTTGGCGATATTTTTTTTAACTTGGCGATTTTTTTTGGACTTGGCGATATTTTTTAGATGCATTAAGCTACTTTTAATACTTTTTTCGTCTTTCTTTTATTTTTGACGGGAAAGTAGGCTAAAAAAGATGTGGTAAAGTATGTAAAACACGTTATTCTAGCATGTATAAATAATTCTTTGCTCTATCTTTCACCATTTCCGAGAAAAAGGTACGTAGAGTTGGTGAATTTAACATGGCGGAGATACCCAAAAGTAGTATCAACTCATCGGATTTTGCTCGGCCAATTATCGAACTCCTCGTAAACTGATCCCCTAACGCACGATGACATCGTTCCGATCAGTATCCAAGCACGGTTTTCGATGAGCTCCTTTTCATCGGAAAGCGATAGCCTTCCGATCAACTTTCCCGATGAAAATAAGCCGAGCATCCAAAATTGATCCTAAATTCATCGGCACGGGACTGCACTGCTCGTAAATTGCTCCAAATCTCAGCGTATTTCGAGCAAAACTCATCGGATTTTGCTGCTCGGATTCTGTTTGGCCAATGAGACATATTGGAGCAATTCCCGATGAGAACTCATCGAATCCGATCATCGGCCGATGAGAATTTCATCGTATTTCGATGAATGGCCGATCATCGGCCGATGAGATTATGCTGTAAAGGGTAGGGCTTATAGTGCTTTCACGTGCCAACACTTTTATTCTTAGCAAATTGGAAAGCAAAACTTTAGTTTTTTCGTTCCACCCTACTGACCAGCAAATGGACAGCACGCACTTTTATTAATGAAATAAAGTTCCAATTGTTTTATCTTGCAAGGAAACCTTACCTCTTCGGGTCGATTTAATTATTTTGCTCAATAAGTTTATGTACTTGTGTATCAAACGAATGTCAAAGCAATATACTACTTGTTTTTAGTAAATACATAGGTACATGACAACAAAACTGTACTTTTAGAAAATCTCTAATTTTTAAGAATAAAAGTCCCGAATAAAATGTCGACTAATAATTGAAAAAAATTAAATAAAAAGTACTCTTAAATATGCTCATGACAGACTCAAACTATTTTTTATCAGTTTTCATGTCTAGTTAACATAATGAACAATGTATTAATGTAACTTTATTAACAATTTTGTGAAAATTGATTCAAAGAATGTGGAGAAAACTTTGATGAGAAAATTAAGAAAATGAAAAAAAAAAAAAAAATCTTCTCTCAGAAATAAATTACTAACTATTTCTTAAGTTGGAATTGTAAAAGAAAAAAAAAGTGATAGTAAAATCGGTAAGTGTAAAAATTATGAACAGCCGATTAATCGGTGATCGGCCCAATTTGCTCATCGGTGTATCCCTATTACAAGTCATTATTTTTTTTCTGAACAAAGATTAAAGAGTACAAGTTTGTCGTAAAAAATAGTTTCAAGTTAGGTAGATCAGTAGCATTTCTTATTTAACAATTTTTGTATCTCCTTTAAAGTAGGTTTTTAAAATCAAACATTTTCCTCTATTACCCCTGTATTACATTTTAAAATCCTTGTGGGTAATTCCATTGTGACTAACATAACAGTTAGAATAAATTTTTAATCTTATTTTCTGTGTGTGAGCCTTATTTTTGTTACAATACCAAAAACAAGGTGTTATTCTTCTCCGCATAGATGAGTTGTTTAAGTTAATGTAAAAAAAATAATAATAATACTTTCATTTTTGGGAGTTAGGGGGCATTTTGATCAACGTGACTAACATAACAGATTTGTAACCCTCAAAATTTTGTACTAAATTCATCAACACAATTCTCTAAAACTAAACCATAAAATTGTTATTTTTCCCGTAATAGTATCTATGTGAAATGTTGTTTTCACATTAATAATTGTAAATTTGACATATATTTTAAATAATATTGCAAAAAGTAGTACTTTAATAAAACTTGCCTGTGACTAACATAACGTGACTAACATAACACACGATTACACATTTAACTTTAAGTGTATTACAGGTAATATTAATACAAATATTAGAATGCAAACAAGATTTTATTGAAGATTAACACGCATGTTTACCTGTAAACAAAATTTCCAGTTCAATTTTGTATTTAAAGTAATAATGTCTGCGGGAATTTACAGAAGTTTGCGACAAGACTTTCGAAATTTGAATTCCTTAAATCCAAAATTTGTTCTCATTTGTGGGAAACACAAAGGTTGCCTCAGAGCTTTTTCTCTCGAAGAGAACTTTATAATCATTTTTATTCATGTTTAAAACCTGCCTACCATGTTTCTTTTTAACCTTACAAGAGGTAAATACCACCACAATAAAATTACCCACTGTCTTAGTTTTTGTATCTCGGAACAGTCCGGGAGAATCTACTTCAAAATCATCAGCAGCTTCGTCTTCTACACAATTTCTTTAAAAAAATTTTTTTCTTTTCTTGGGATATCATTCCCTGTATTTTTTATAAACAAATTTTAAATTTCTCCATATTTACAGCATATCATTATTACCGAAAAACTTATATGGGGATTCCCATTTTCAAACAACAAGTCTAGCTCTTTCTTTTCAGCCTTGTCACTTTCACTCAAAAATAAGCAGTTTATCTTCAATTCTTGTTTTTTTTTATTACTGAAGTAATTCCTTTGCATAATTTCCAAAGTTTGCCCATGTAAAACGCTGCTCCACACGTTGTGCTATACATGTGGGCACTTTCCATGATCTAATTTCATAAAACTCCATGACCTGTAGATGCTGGAGGCAGTTAGGGTCATATATGTTTTTAAAGTGAGCAGCAGCTCCATATGTTCATAGAAAAACTAATTGCACAGCGATCCCGCATATAGCTATAAAATAATTTAAAATTCTTTCATTGAAGATGTTGACTTCGTATGCCGAGTGCTTACTTGCGTCGCAAATTACAGCCTAAAATTTCGACTCCAAGTTTACTATTAAAAGAACTGTTTTTAAAATAAATTACTGTAGTATATATGGTCACACTAATTTCTTTAAAATAAGATGTTCGATAAATTAATTTGTTTCTAAAATAAATTGTTTACTTAAGATTTAAGTATTTCTTAAAGAGTCGTGTTATGTTAGTCACACACAGTGATGTTATGTTAGTCACAAGTCCTACGGCCAGAAAAAAGGAAATTCTTTATGAACAATCTTATCAATCTAACTGTACCCATCCCATAGAAGAGATGAGGTGGAAAATGTAAAAAATTTTCTTTCTAGAAGGGAATAACTGAATTAATTCATGTTTTTGTGACTAATATAATAAGTAAATCAGACTGAATACCCATTAACTTTGCAGTATTCATTTTATGACAAAACAAAAAAATATATACATTTCTGTAAAGCAAAAGAATCATTCTTCAATAAGTAAAAAAAATTCATCATTATTTACAGTTTTTTTAAAATTGTATATGAATGTGAAAAGTTAGAAAAATATGCGATGTTTTGGGTAACTGCATATGTGATCTTTACAGCCATTTTTCAGGGGTTTGGAGTAATATTTTGTGAAAACTTATGTTGAATTCTAAAAATTTGAAAAATTATCTTTACAATGATGTATCACAAGATATATATATTGAAAGATGAAAAAACCATGTCTAGGTTGACATTTACATGGAATTACCCTTGTACGAGAATTTCTGGCTTTGCTCACAAATAAGTGAAACTCTTAGTAGATTCATCAAATTTATTAATTAAGTTTTATTGAGGTATTTATTTGTAAACAATACAGGCAATTTTAAAGTACAGAAATGTAATTCATCTATTAATAACTCATTTTAACGTATTGAAACGTAAATGATTTATGAACAAGCTATTTTGTGCCATTTCAAGTAAAATATTATACCGATTAACCAATGAAGACTTTAATCGATAGAAATCTGCTACTCTGTCCTTACTAGCTTATTAAATGACATTCTAAGAGGCCCATTTTATTGATTTTTCTTTAATGTTCATATAAATGGTGCATAACATTGTGTAAATCAAGCCCAGTTGTTATTGGTTACATTGATGGCTTTAGAGAATAAACTAAATTATTTAATCTCGAATCTTTTAATGATCCATTGATCAATTTACTGTATACATTTCACTATTTCTTCTTGAACCTTTTTATTTACATCTTAATATCTCTGTACTATTTCTATTTCCAAAATTATCGCCTGCAATGTTTTGCATTTCTTCACCATCATTCAATTTATCTATCGTCTGCATAATAAATTGCTTTAATTGTTCTTGTTATATTTGCCACTGTAATTGGATTTGTCTGTAGTGTGCAATACTTTAAAATAAAATAAAAATAAATAATTTATATGTTTCTGATAATGGCAGAGCGAAAAGAAAATGCTGTGTAAAACTTTAAATGTTGTGCGATGGAATATGAGTTTGGTTTCTGTCTCTTACCGTTAGCAGAGAACATTATTTATATCGTATGTAATGTTGTAACGCCAAGATTTTTTTTAAATAAAATTGCAAATTTAAATTATTTTATTTGATGAGAAAAAAGTTTCCTTCCAGGCTCTGAAGAAATGCAGTGGAATGGACTCTGAATTGTTAACAACAGAAACAATGTTTTCGAAAATCAAGCATTGTCGGTGCAAGCATTCTTAGACAGGGATTCAAGTGAAACAGCACTGCGATCGCTTCGAATTGCAATCGCTACTGGAAGTGAATTACATTATCATCAACTTAAATTGGCACTGACGTCACTACGGGTGGAGCCAATAATAGCTCACAAGCACTCAGCGATCTCCTCTTATTCGCCAAGTCGGCTGTGACGTTTTATCTAGCTCGTTTTTTATAGGCAAACGTCACGCTGACGTCACGATGTTTTTATCAAGAAACGTTCTAATGTAATTCATTTCCAGTAGCGATTGTAATTTGCGATGGCCTGTTTCACTTGAATCCCTGTCTTATTGGTTTACACTTTTTCAAGTGGCGGGTACATAAAAAAATTAATTTTCGCTCTTTGGGAGCCTGCCAAAATTTATGAGGCTGTCTACATTTTATCTAAAAAAAGTTGTAAAAGAGCTAGACAAAATAAACCCAAAATAAGGTACCTAACAAATATTTTAAGTTTTTTTCATCAATCTTTTTAGATAAAACAAAAATAATAATTCAAAAGATAAAAATAAAAAAAAAACCAAGAAGTTCTGTCAAGAACTAAACGAGCCTACTTTCCCGTACAT
This sequence comes from Uloborus plumipes, assembly GCA_038373865.1. Taxonomy (NCBI): domain Eukaryota; kingdom Metazoa; phylum Arthropoda; class Arachnida; order Araneae; family Uloboridae; genus Uloborus; species Uloborus plumipes. The sequence continues at coordinate 33,203 of JAXGGA010003670.1, read as the reverse complement.
CGACATCGGCATTCTCGCATCTGATCATTATTCTCTTGATTATCTGAGACTTAAAATTATGTCAAACATACTTTTTTAGCACTTAGAGCTGATTTCGAAAAGCAAAATATACCCCTTTCATCAGATGAAAGAGACACCTAAAAAGTAATTAACGAATAAATAAAATTTTGTCGCACCTTTTAAAGAGTGTAGCTGTTACAGTTCCTCCGTAGAAAAAATCCTCCATCGTTTTCAAAAAAAAAAAAACAATAATAATAATAATAATAATAATAATAAAATAAATAAATGAATAAATAAAAGTACAAGGGGCATCAAAACACATTTTATCAAAGAAAGAAAAAAAACTCGTCCGTTAATAAAATGTCTCGAATTTCACTTTTAATCTGTTGCCTGTTGTTAAATATAAATAAAGAATAAAATGTTCTCGTGAATGAAAAATTTTTGTTACAAAAAAAACATCATCTGCCAAAAAAAAAGAAAAAAATTATTATTATAATAAATAAAATAAAACAAATGAATAAATAAACAAAAAATCGTCTGCACAGTCAGTAATTTTTTTCTGAGCCTGCATTTCCGCCATGTTTGCGAAGTCGGAGTCGGAATCAGAGTCCTCACAGAAGATTACTCAGAAAAGTACGTTACAAACATTATTTATCAAAACCATTTTCTTACAAAGTTAGTTTGAAGGAAATCCGACTTTAAGTTCAGGATCAACATTCAACTTAAATTCCCCGTAGACGCTAATGTTAATTTTTTTTCTGAACGGTTCAATATTGAACGAAAAATGGTTCAAATCAAAAATCGAAATATGGGAATGTATGGGAAAGCCTCTCCGAGATCTTTCAAACAAAAAAAAGTTTATTCCATTCGGACGGTTCACTCAAAAGTTATTAGGTGGGGAAAGGTTGCTTGAACGGTTCAATGTTGAACGAAAAAGTGTTCAAATTGAAAATTTAAATACGGTAATGAATTATCCTTGCTGAGATCCTTCGAACAAAAAAAAAGTTTATTTAAATCGGACTGTTCACTCAAAAGATATTATGGGTGACAGCTTGATTGAGCGGTTCAATGTTGAACGAAAAATTGTTCAAATCGAAAATGTAGATACGGGAATGAAGTATCCTTGAAAAGATCTTTCGAACAAAAAAAAGTTTGTTCAAATCGGATTGTTCACTCAAAAGTTAGCATCGCGGGACCGGTTGTTTGAACGGTTCAAAGTTGAACCAAAAATTGTCCAAATCGAAAAATCAAATATGGGAATGAGCTGCACTCGCTGAGATCTTTCGAACAAAAAAAAATATTCCATTCGGACGGTTCACTCAAAAGTTATTTGGTGGAGAAAGGTTGCTTTAGAGCCGCTATATAGACAGGCCGACGCATCAAGCTAAAGTTTCACCACTTTGGATCCAATTCCTTAACTTTTACTTTCCTATTTTCATTGTTGCGGAGTAGGGTTACCAGAAAAAAGTTTTAGCACATTGCTAAGCTTTGCCAAATCCACGTGCCGCTAATAATTGCTCACAGTGAAAAATTACCAAAAGGCGATTACTGGCCAGAAAAGACAACCTCTCAAACACACAAGCACGCGCTGGATCCAAAGTGGTGAAACTTAATCTTGATGCGCCGGCTCGTATATATAGGGGCCTTAGGTTGCTTAAACGGTTCAATGTTGAACCAAAAGTGTTCAAATTGAAAATTTAATTACGGTAATAAAGTATCCTTGCCGAGATGCTTCAAACAAAAAAAAGTTTGTTTAAATCGGACTGCTCATTCAAAAGTTATTAGGGGTGACAGCTTGTTTGAACGGTTCAATGTTGAACGAAAAATTGTTCAAATCGAAAATGTAGATACGGGAATGAAGTATCCTTGAAAAGATCTTTCGAACAAAAAAAAGTTTGTTCGAATCGGACTGTTCACTCAAAAGTTAGCATCGCGGGACATGTTGTTTGAACGGTTCAAAGTTGAACCAAAAATTGTTCAAATCGAAAAAGCAAATATGGGAATGAGCTGTACTCGCCGAGATCTTTCCAACAAAAAAAAAGTTTGTCTAAATCGGAATGTTGATTCAAAAATTATTAGGGGGGGAGGGGGGCAGACAGACCGACCGACAGACCGACGGACCGACACACAAATTCCCCATCTCAATACCCTACTTTCAATTTTTAATTTTTCGATATTCATTTTACCTTTTTATTTTTTTAACTTGGCGATATTTTTTGGACTTGGCGATATTTTTTAGATGCATTAACCTACTTCTAATACTTTTTTCGTCTTTCTTTTATTTTTAACGGGAAAGTAGGCTAAAAAGGACTATCAACTACATTTGACGCCAAAAAAAAAAATCCATATTAAAAGTATAAATGCATTGAAATGAGCTGATAAATAGTGATAAATGTCTTATAACAGTAATATATATATTTCTAATAATGCCATTGAAGAAGGTCCTTTCCACTCGCCCTTTTTTCCCAAAATATAAAAATGTAATAATCGTAATAATAGTGGTAATAAGAATACAAAGTGTTCAGCAAGGGACTCAATGTTTTTACTTCCTTTTACGTAGTAAAGGAAGTATTGTGATCGCGAAAAAAAATTCACTCAAATTTGGGTCGAAATTTTGATCTTGCTCACATCCGATTGAATATTCAGTAGTTTTTTCGACCTGTCAGCACGAGCATATGTACCTACCAACGTATAAGCAGCCGAAGAATCCTTTTCAACCACCCCCCCGAGTTAATTACGACGAGTTTTCTCGTGCCGTCTGGTATGTACGTATGTATGTGCGTATGTATATGTGTCGCATTACTCAAAAACTATATGCCGTAGAAGCTTCTAGTTTGATGTGTAGGCTCTAAGGATGTTTTAGTTGTGCACCTCCCCTTGTGGTTGCATTCCGATGTTCCCAAGGGGGTGTTTTACACTTTTTTTGGGTTAAATTAGTGTTAATTTCAATACAGACTCAAGCGATATGAATTGGCGCGACCACTTGGCGATATGTCACCAAGCTTTTAGTCGTCAAGTGTTTGACGCCAACTTGGCAACATATCGCCAAGTTGACGACAAATCTGTTGAAAAAATTATTTTTTGAATTTGGGTTTACCCCTTTTTTGGGGTAAATCAGTGTTAATTTCAATGTAGATGAATTGGCACGACCACTTGGCGATATATCGCCAAGCTTTTGGTCGCTAAGTGCTTGACGCCACGACAAATTTGGCGAAATTTTTTTTTTTTTAATTTGGGTTCAATTTGGCGCTATTGGCGATATTTTGGGAAAAATCCACTGAATGATATTAAAATCAGCAATATTTAGAAAATTAACCATTGTAAAACATTTTTTGCATTGTTTCGTGGCAGATTAGGGGAGTAAATATTTGAATTGTGACCTTGCTCACTCCAAGCACTTTTTTAACACTTAAGGCTACAGTGGACAAATAAAATGATTTTTTTTCAATTATTGATTTACATGTCTAAAACTTTGTGTACTTGTATTATTGTATATTTACGACATCTAAAAGCATAAACAACACAAATTAGTGCAAAAACAATGAATATTTTTTTTTCAAATTTCAAATTTAAATATTTTTTTAACAAAATTTCAAAATGTTCCAGGCGTCGCAATTTTTTTTCAAACTTTGAATTTCCACTTAATTTTCAATCATTAGGCATGACTGCATAAAACAATGCATTACATGCAATGTTTCATGTGATAGTTTATAAAAGATGGCTGAAAATGAAAATTTATATGATTTTTTCAACTGAAAATTTTTATTTTCAGCCATCTTTTATAAACTATCTCATAAAACATTGCATATAATGCATTGTTTTGTGCCATCATGCCTAATGATTGGAAATTAAGTGAAAATTCAAAGTTTGAAAAAAAATTGCGACGCCTGGAACATTTTGAAATTTTGTTAAAAAAATATTTAAATTTGAAATTTGAAAAAAGTATTCATTGTTTTTGCACTAATTTGTGTTGTTTATGCTTTTAGATGTCGTAAATATACAATAATACAAGCACACAAAGTTTTAGACACATAAATCAATAATTGAAAAAAAATCAATTTTATTTGTCCACTGTAGCCTTAAGGCAACTATTAAGGAATTTACACGTAAAAGGAAGTAGTGTGGGATCCATACAAGATTTTTTAAATTGAATATTGCAGAAACAAATGACAATTTTGGAATGAAACAAATGGTACAGGGTTGCCACAGGAAAAATGTTACAAAAAAGTAGCAAAAGTCGCCTAAAAATACAAAAAAAGTTGCAAAAAAGTTGCCTTCAAAATAAAAAAAAGTTGCAAAAAAAGTAGCCACGAAAAAAAAAAAAGGTGCAAAGAAGCTGAATAGAAACATGAGACAAGCTAAACTGAATCATGAGTAATGCTTTAAAACAAGTTCCGAAAATAGATATATTTTGAACTAATGCATTAGTTTAAAGGTACAAATGAGGGAAAAAAAAACAAAAAAGAGTACAATTGAGGTTGCTTACTTTACAAGACTGCTGCCATTCAAAAGAAAAAATAATAATATACTCATATAAATACAGAAAAATTGCTCCGAAAATATATGTTTTTGGTTTTTTACAGAAAAATGATTCTATCAAAGTAGTTTTCCTTTTGTTCACTAAGCAATTTAATTTGTTTTCTTCATCTTCATGCTCTCTTTCCCTATTCCTCAACTTTATACTGCTGAGCTATTCTAATACTTTCAATGTCTTTCGCTTCAATAGATGATTTTAGCCTCTGGTTTGCCTGTTTAAAAAGTACATCAGCTGATTTTTGAGTTTCCTTTCTCTCTCTATTTACTAATTTGACTTTTTCTTCTAACTTTTTAACAGATCCCTTTAAACTTGACAGCTTTTCTTTTTCTATTTTTCTTTGTTTCAACTTTTCTTCATTTTCGTTTTCTAATCTCACAATTGCTCTTCCTTCTGTTCTTCAAGGTAGAACTGGTATGATTTGCATGCACCATAAGCTAAATTTAAAAGTTCCTTATCAATTTGGAATTGTGCAACTGTAGAATAGCGCTTCAGAGCATCTTATAATAAGCCTGTCATTCAATACACGTTCCGACATCAAAGATTTATCTTCCGATAGAGCTATCCTGGATATTGAAACTATACCTGAGCTAATGTGCTAACTGTACCCACTAGTTACCATAGAGGGACTAAATGATCGACCTACAAAATGAATGTTAGATCGTCTGAGAAAATGAATGTTACTTTCTCTGATGAAAATTATTAAAATTTGGGTGGCTTAGATGGATTATAATTCTATAGAAAGAGCTCTAGCTTGACTAGAGAAAAGATATGATGAGCATAAGCTGTGCTGCTTTTACCATTAAAATCTGGATTATTTGGGACACTGTTTCCGAAGAGGCTCAAGCACAATTCTTTTTTTTTGGGGGGGGGGGGGGGGGGCATCCGATTCAGTTGTTTATCTACTTAGCTGTCACGTGCTGTTTTTGACCCAAGTAGAAGTTTTGTAGGATTAAGGGGCGAATCGCCAGTTTGAGCCGTTTTTACAATTCCTTCATCCTTAAGAAATATAATTTTTCTTGGCCTTTTTGATCAATACACATGTCTGAATTTGTTCTCCACAAAGTATAAAACAACGTACTGTCATACTAGGGCCAATTTAAAAGACGAAAAATCAGCACAGTAGATTCATTTCCAAATTTCAGCTTCCAAACTTTCTCTTCTTCTTTACACGAGAACTACAGAGATATGGAAGTTTGATTATTCATTCAGCAATCTCTTCACCTTAAAGCAGGGGTGGCCAACCCGCGGCACGCGTGCCACAATGTGGCACGGCAGAACAGTAACAGTGGCACGGAAAGACTTTTTGAAAAAATTCTGAAATTGAGGGGAAAATATCAATCTCAAAAATATTGATAAAAACTGAAACCCATAAACTGAGAAATATAATTATATTATGACGATTAAGTGTCACGAGGCTGGCTTACACATTGTCTGAACTACAATATTGCAAAGTACTTAGCGCTTGCTTCGGGTATTCAATGAAAGCTGTGACGATACAGACAATGCTTTGTACACTCTTAAGAGTGTGCCGCTTATATGTAAGGCACAAGAGAATTGTGCCTTATATTACTTACATATCAGAGGCACAAAGCGTTAGGTGTCGTTGATACATACAAAGCACAACGAGATGAACGGCACGGACAGGAAGCAAAACTTTTTAAAGGCACACTGAATCGGCCGTGCCTTTTAAATTCCCACTTCGCAAGTTTTAAGCGGCACATCGTCTATTCACGCTTTGGGTTTGAGGTTATAGCTGATCACGTGGCCCGTATGTTTATTTTCAATGCTGGAGATGGCGGAAAGTTCGTTATCGCAAAAATTCAGGATTAGATGTATTCTTTCGTCGTTTTCAAGCAATATTATTAGTTTGAGAGAAATAGTTTTATGTATTGCATTGTTGTTTGATGCGGATGTAAGAATAGGGAACGAAAATCAAGTTGTAGTGTAGAAATTTGATCGTTCCATGCCTTTCCTTTGCAAGATTCATCGTTTGAAGCAACGGCAAATGAAAAGTCAGTCGGGTGCATTTTGTGCAGAATAAGCATATTATGGTTTGCTCTGAACACTTACTATCAGAAGAAGATTTTATTTATCTGTCCATCCATTATGCATTATTGATTGCCGAGGCATAAACTGCTGTTTCAAACGTCTTCCTATGGAAACATCGATAACAAAATGGGCAGCAAAAGAGTGTGTTAGTGTATTTTTAAAATCTACATACTCCTTTGCTGATCTTTTTTGTGCTGTATGTTGACATTTTGTGCTACGACAGGTATGTAAAATAGCTCGTCCAATTTATTTCTATTATGATTTATCAGCGTTATTTTAATTAAAATCTTAGTTTCATTTGCCATAATGGTTTAATATGTTAGATATTTGATACTGTTTGTTGTTCCGGCAAAAAGCTCCATTGACAAAAGAAGTAATTATTTTTTAGTTGCATGGGCTTTATTATGATAAATATTGTCTCACAAGATTCGGTTGACTTTAAATTTATTGTACTACTTTTTAAAATATAGTAGGATTTTTTTAAAAAATAATAAGTTATGATTTAGCATTTTTTTTTTAAGTTAAAAATTAATTTAACTCAATTTGATAATATTTCGTAGTACTTCATCATGATAAAGTATAAATTCCAGTGCCGTATTTACGTATGGGCTTAGTGGGCTATAGCCCAGGGCGGCACGATTGGGGGGGGGCGGCACTTTTTCTATGCAAAGTAAAGACCCTTTTTTTTAGACAGCAGGGCTGATCGGCAGCGAGAATTACATCAGTTAATTGAATTAAATAATGTTCTTTATTTAATAACGCTGGAATGCTGGTGGAATTTTTCATACAAAAGTATTGAACGGCAGGGGAAAAAAAAGAAAAGAAGATAAGACAGGAATAAGACTAGAAAGATGAGAAAAAAAAGACTGCAAGACAGAAAAAAATTGTTCGTTAAAACCGGGTCTTGCTCGTTAAAACGAATTCTGTTCCATAGACTTAACATTGATCCAACAAAATATTCTCGTTTCCCTCGTTGTTGATTTATAATAATGTAAGAGCAGATTTGTAGTAGTAAAAGTTGAAATTCCCAAAAGACGAATTTTTACCAATTGGCTGATTGTTAACAACCAACCAATTTCATGTTTAACTAGCTGTGTGGCCGGGATTTGCACGGTTTACCTTGAAAATACATTTTATGTCAAGTAAATAAAAAAGTTTTTTTTTTTTTTTTTTTTTAACAACTTTGAAATTCAACACCTCAAGGGAGGGGGGCGGCCAGTTTCAAAAGCCCAGGGCAGCCTCACGTCAAATACGCATCTGATAAATTCTCACAAGATTCAGTTGAATATAAATTTGTTGAACTTGTTAAAATATAATAGGATTTTTTTCGGCAAAAATAAGTAAAAAAAGACTATTCTCGTAGAAATTGCAGATTCAAAACTAAATATTTATAAAAGAAACCTTGCCTCTGTGCATTAAAGTTTAAATTCACTAATTTTCTGTATCGCAGCATTTATTTACTAAATTTAAGAAATTTTAACTTAGTCAATTTTCATGTGACCTTTATTATGGTAAAATACTTTATCACGAGATTCAGTTGACTTTAAATTTACTGAACTTGTTATCTTTTAATGAGATTTTATTACACAAAAATACAACTTTTAGTGAAATTTTTTCGTCAAACATTTTTTCTTTAGCAGGCCGAGTACTCAGTGATCAATTTAAATCATTTTTTGGATCCGTATGACATGTTCGTAGTTATAACTAGCTGTCGTGGCCGTCACGAAACTTTCTTCTATATCTATTTTATGAATTCCAGTTACAAAATAAAATACGTACTCGCCCGAATAATTGGAAACAGCTCCAATTTCCCAATTATCGTAATAACCCTGCAAATGCAGAATCAATGAGCGAAATTGGAAATCATTGCAAAAGCCTTGTTTAGATTAATTGCAAACATTTTATTTGTTAGTAAAAAGAAATTGGCAACAGTTAAAAATTTCAAATCATTGAAAGTTTTCAGCTGTTTTGATAATTAAATAGCGTGAAAGCGATTTTTTAATGAATTGATTTTTCGCATTGTTGACTAAACGCAAAAATCACCCCACCCTCCCCCTGGGGCGATTGGCGCCAAAATTTAATCGATGCTTGCTTCCTTATTGGGTTAGTGTTATTCCAAATTTCATTCAAATCTCAGCAATATTTCTCGAGATACAGTAGGTGCAATGACAACATAAGCACTTTTGATTGCTCCACCCCCCTTTGAGATATTGACACACAAATTGAATCAGCGATTGTACTCAATAGGGTCTACCTATGGACCAATTTTCGTTTGATTCCGCCTGTTACTTCCTGAGATATAGCAATCACCACCGCGCAGAACACGTGCGATTTCTCCACCCCCTTCAAGATACTGACACACAAATTGAATCAGCACCTGTACTCTATAGGGTCTACCTATCAACCAATTTTCGTTTGATTCCGCTTGTTACTTCCTGAGATATAGCAATGACCCCCGCGCAGAACACGTGCGATTGCTCCACCCCTTCGAGATATTGACACGCAAATTGAATCAGCACCTGTACTCGGTAGAGTCTACCTATGGACCAACTTTCGTTGGATTCCGCCGGTTATTTCCTGAGATATAGCAAGCACCCACGCGCAGAACACGTGCGATTGCTCCACCCCCCTTGGAGGAATTCGCTAAACAAAGTCAGGTGCACCAGTTCACATGGTGGTACATATGTGAAAAAAATTTTGTTCGATTTCATGCAGTAGTTTTTGCTCTAGCGCGGCCACAAAAACTGGTCACACACATACAGACTCACACACACACAGACACACACACACACAGACACACACACAGACAGACATTTTCCAAAAATGGTCAAAATGGACTCAGCGCACCTCAAAACGTGCAAATCCGTCAAAATTCGACATTCGAAAATTTTCACGAAACCAATACTTTCTTCTATATATTAGATATAGAAGAAAGTAAAAAACTGTTATGATGTTTTTGAATTGTAACAGAAGTTTAAATGTTTTTAGATGTGATTTCAGGAATCTTGCAATTTTTATCGAGATTGCATGGAATGATCGGTTATTACCCTGTACGTAATAACTAAATTTGAAACTACAGCATTATAAAACATCAAGTGTTTGTTCTCCCTAAAAAGATACTATTTTGCATAAAAGGTTAAAATCACTCTATATTTTATAGCATTTCCATTTATTACATTTAATAAATGTTATACTAAAGCAACTAAAACTAAAAATAGTTTAAATACCTTGTTTTGTTCCTATTCTCAATATTGTCTTTCACAAAGTTACCTTTTAATTAAAATTGAATAAATTCAGTCATGTAAGACTACCTTTGTTTCAGGATCAAACTGACAATTTGTTATGAAGTACTAATTTTTGCTATGTCGTACAATGGCAAAAACTGAATCTTAATAGCATTTTTTTTTTCTTATCTTGTCCAATTTTCAGTTCTGTTGACAAGATTAGCGAAAATAAGAGCTTATACAACAATGAAATCAGAAAATGAAATAAAGTATTATGCACAAGATTTTTATATTCTTTGGGAAACATTTTGTTTTGATATATCTAATTAATGTGTCATGACGAATTAAAACCTAAAAAAAAGTTTAAAACATGCAAGCACTGGGGTAAAAAATTAAGAAGTTACTATAAACTAACATTGAAATTATCCTTAATAAACCATTATTATTATTATAAACCTATAAGAGGCACAAATCCTTTTAAATGTAAGGCACGGTATGTGCCTTTTAATTTCAGAGGCACAAACGGTGCCTTTCATTTTAAATGTGCCGCTTAATTTTCAGACGCACAAAAATTCAAAATGTGCCTCTTTTTTCAGAGGCACAGTTTTAAGAGTGTAAAGCATATTTGTGCTTGACACGAATGAAACTTTCGATGCTGCAGAATGGATTCTTGATCTGCAATAGTTTCAACTACAGATGATGTAAATTTTAAAGCAATTATAACTCTGCAACTATAACTTCTCAATCAGATTGAGCAAAATTCGGTATTGTTGCACAAATGAAGACCCTTAAATTGTATGGGTGGAATGGAACACTTTCGTACCCTGGTGTACTTTCGTATTCCATGCTTGTGAGTGCATAATAACTGCACTCCATGGATCGAAATAGCCGAGTTGGCAGTGTATTGCATGTTCCTGCCTTAACCTTTGCTTAGTGGCGGTTACTCACTGCTTTATACCTTAAATTGTTTTTGTTTCATTACTTGAAAATAATTTGGGAAAAAAACTTAAAAGTTTTTTCGAATTATTTTTCACAAACTCCTTGCCAAAGAATTATACTTTTTCTCTGCTGGTGACCCAGCAGAGTTCACTGTATTAACCAACTACGAATTAGAGCTCTGAATGTTTTGTGAACTTTTCCCAGGAGAAAGAGGAGAGAATGGCAAGTTACTCCTTCATTGAAATGTGCAATAGCTGTCCAAAGAAAAAATAGTCATATGATTTTAGAATTTTAGGGAGTGTGTTTTTTAATGTCTGGAAAGAAAGCAATGAATACTTGCTACTTAGGAATGAAGAATAGCAAATTAAATTAGCTATGTCATCTCTTATTATAAGGCGTTTAAGTAATTTAAATTTAAGATTGTACAAAAAGAAAAGTTTCCTAAACCAGTATAGGCCATCTATATTCTTTTATACTGAAACTTGAGTTTCTTTCTATTTACTTTGGAGAAAAAAGAATAAAACATTAAAAAATAATACTGAAAGTATCAACCCAAATTTTAAAAAAAATCCGATGATTATATGGAGAAAATTTTACACCTATTTTAGTGTTAGGTTTGATGATTTTTAGGATCATAAAAAAATGCTGAACTTTTTAAATTCTTTGTCTATTTCTCTGAAAACACTACTTGTTACCCTGCTGAAATCCAAATCGAAATTACTGACCTTTTGCATTGGTAATGAAATATAAGAGCTGACTTCAACAGAAAGTCATAAACGGTATATAGAAATTTGGAAGTTTGTACTAGCAAACATTTTTTCACATTTACACATTTTAGCCGTCTGATGCTGTTGTAGATTTGGTTCAAAATACGATTCTAAACAAATATTTTTGATTATGAATTCAGAAAAATCTAAATACTGTTGAATATTTATTGATAGCATTTAAAACACTTAAACTTCTTTGGATTCTCAAGAACTAATCCTAAAACTAAAAACTTGGTAAAAAAAATACAGACTCATAAACCACATTAAGTACAGACTGTTTAATTTTTAGAATAGAATGTTTGATGTTTTTGTTTCTATTTTTACCATAAGCCAACTGACAGAACCTATAAAGTGTTTATTAACGATAACTCTTAAGTTCAGACTTGTTTTATCTTTCTTATCATTTAGATTTCAATTGCTCAGATTTACGAGAAAAAAACATTACACAGTCAGCCAACATAAATTCTATTTTTAACTTTTTAAAAATTTTCGGTTTGTAGGAAAAATACAATGTGGCACGCTGAGCTTTTTCTCTCCAGATAGTGGCACTCTCCCTAAAAAGGTTGGCCACCCATGCCTTAAAGTAAAGTCGAAGCAAAAAGTCCCACCTTTCCTCCAACAACTACCTTTCAAGTTGCATAAAATCTGACTTTTACCTAAACTTTTGCAACAGCAAAAAAGCAAAAAAAAAAAAATGTTTTTTGTAATTTCCAATTTTTGTTTCGGTTATTTTTTTAAAAACTCCACACACGTATTTGGGACAATACTGTCTACCTGCAGCAGAAATTTGAAAGCATTTCGCTGAATAGTTTTCTTTTTATTCATATATTTGCATTTTGTCTACTCTTTTGCATCGAACTGTATAAGGTTTCAGCTTCTGGAAAGGCGTAGATATCAGTAATGTACGAAGAATACAAATTAGTTCCATACAAGATTGACTTTTGTTTTTGCATCACTTAAGTAACGCCCAACTTGTTGATTGGATGCAGTGGATCAGTGCAGCCCATAATGTCTATTTAGAAAAGGTTTTATTCTTGAAATGAAAATTATTTAAAACCATGGGTGAAAGAAAATCTCCAGGTGTTTCAAAAGAAAATTTACGTCAGGGGGAAAAAAGTCTCCAAAAAAGCAGATTCAGTGAAAAAAAGCAGCTTTTTGGCCTGTTTTTGCATAAAAAAGTAGCTAAAGTCGCCTTGTGTCCAAAAAAGTAGCAAAAAGTAGCATTTAAGTATCCTGTGGCAACCCTGCTAATGATGCTTATTATCCCATGCACACTTGCGATATAACAATCAAGTTCTGAAGTTTACAAATACCTTTGTGCTATTGATGTAGAGAAAAATACAACGTTAAGGAGACAAATAAGCAGGGATCCCTGCTTATTTGTACCTCCTTAACGTTGTATTTTTCTCTAAAACAAGTTTTTTGATTCTTCCTATATTTTACTGACAGATGAAAATAATATTAATCTAAAATGTAAAAATTATACACTTTAAAAAAAAAGTAAATAAAAATAAAAAGTTAACTCACAGGATAGCCAAATCCTCCAATGCCTAATGAATCTTCTAATTCTGGTTGAGCCATTGCTTCAGCCCATATCCATCCCCACCTGTTTTTCTTGTACCTATTGCCAACTTTTTTCAAAATTTGTATGTATTCATTTCGACATGCAGACTGGCAGTCTAGAATGTGAGGTAGTATGCTAATAACACAGAGTGGGCTGTCTTCACAGGCTTCTTTCAAATTGGCTGCACTTGTGACCTAAATAAAAACAAAGAGTAAGTACGAGGAATAATATTAAGTCTAAAAAGCTGAACCCTTCAGACACCAGCAATTCTAAATTTTGGTTTTCTGAATTTTAGAAAATTAGCACTGCCAAATAAATGTACTGTTTTTATGATGCAAATGAGGAAAGTTGCCAAAGGATCAGAAAACCAAATTTAACAAAAACATGTGGGTAGTGTTAATATGACATTAGAATGAACAATTCTTTTACTTGAGAAAGGCACTCACTGCACATGTAACTACTAATAGCATCCATGTTGGAAACATGTGCGATGAACATGGGTTGATGCTCATAAGATTGGTAGATCTACCCTTTTAATTATTTTCATTATCAAATATGTTTACAAAGCTAAATCTTAATGTGTAACGGGACTCTTACTTCTGTGGCAACAAGACATGACATTGTGTCAAGTACCGTGATCTACACTACAATCTGTTTGTGAGAATATCTTTAATTCATATGTGTTCTGACAAGATTGTAAATTGAGCTGAATGTTTTAAAGAGAAAAATATGGAATCCTTTAGGCTTATGGGCATAACAAAGTTTACTTCCAACAATTTTCCTGAAGAATAAAACAAATGAACTCAACAGTTTACGCATTATCCCATCACATCCAAGAAAGACGCTAAGCCAGATAAAGAAAAGATTGTTATTCTTTTGAATCTTCTTGGAGATGAAGGTGTGGACATTTTTTAAAACCTGTTGGGAAAAAAGGTTTGTATTTCATTCTTGGAGCAATTTTCCTAAAAAGATAGAATGTTTTGAAAATATTTAAATTTAGTGTAAAGCTTTCTTGTATTGTTCCAATTTAATTACCCAGTGTGCAAAATGTCCCTCGTTGAGTTCCAATTGTAAATCATGCATGTATTTGAGTGACATGACGGAAGAGCAAAAGAGTCGAGTAACTTTTGGCTGATTTGAAATGAAAACAATTCCGAAAATATATAAACAGTTAAAACTAAAAAGTGCTGAGATAGTTCATTCGGATTAATGTTTTCAAATTGAGCCATGTTAACGAGAAGTAAGTCATGGTCGCTACGCAGGGTTGACTATAGCTATTAATAAGTGTTTCGAGCAATCACTGGTGCTCTTATGATTTGAACTGTAACTGCAGTTGGGCAGTAGAGGTTTTGATGCTGAAACTGCATCTGGGAGTGTGAAACACTTAGGCCTACTCTCATAATGAGTCTGATGCATACTTGCTCTGCTATGTGGCGGCTGAAACCTGTGTCGTCCGACTGAAGCCCGCAGTGCCAAGTGCTCTTCTGGAGAGTTCTTCAAGGACTGGTGGAGCTTATTTTCTGGGATGGATTGCCGCTGATGTCCCTGCTGTTTTGCTTTGTTTACTAAAAGCGTCAATGAGGGTTTTTGCTTCTGCAGGAGAGAATCTTCCTTTTTTTGCCTGTTTTAGTGAAAGAGTGGCCACGTGGTATGAACATTTCATGTTATTTTACTGGGACACTATCTTCTTTATGACATCTATTCAAGTGTGGATTTATCAACAGTTTCTGAACTTTCAGGAACTGGAACGATATTTTTCTGGAATTGTTCGTGTATTTGGGGGGGGTTTTACTATCAAGTTGTTTTGGGAGTATCGAATTATTTGCTTTTTACATTTACAATTTACGATTGTTTAACCCTTTATATCCCAAATTAATTTAGAAAATTTTGAAATCAGTAGGTTCTAAGGTCTTCTACGCCTTAGAGAAGATTATGAACGATACATCTGTTGATTTTTCTGACGATGACAGCGAAGCAACAGTTAATTGAGTTCTTCGGGTAGCAGTTCTGCATCTTCAGACACCGAAATAGAAGATGATTATGCTTTATCAGTTCCCTTTGCACCACTTGAATGGAGTTCTGACATCGAGGAACTTCATAAAATGGATTTGACTGGGAAACCAGGACTTGTTTTGGATAATATTTCCGCACCCCTGCAGACTGCATTGAACTTCTTAAATTTGTTTTTCACTGAACGCCTGGTGAAAAGCATTGTAGAAGAAACTAATTCCTTTGCACAAAACTTTGTAAAACAGACATTGATGCACCAAGCACATCAACGGACCATTCGTCAAAAAAATTTGAGGACATTAAAATTGGTGAGATAAATGTGTTTTTGGGTCTCATCATACTTATGAGCATTGTTCAAAAACCGTCCTTCAAGTTCCATTTTTCAACCGATCCAGTAATGTGTACTCCCTTTTTTAATTCAGCTATGCCACGTGATCGATTCTTGGATATACTCGGGTATTTACATTTTACATCTTCTGCCTCAAGAAAAGTGGATAAAAAAAATGCAATACTTGAGTGCTTGTAAGAGAACTTCAAAACTGTATATACACCAGATAGAAATATCTACATTGATCAGAGTCTTTTGGCATGGAAAGGACGATTAGGTTTTAAACAGTACATTCAATCAAAGAGATCCCGGTATGGCATTAAAATATATAAGTTGTTTGAATCTGCAACTGGATATATTTGGAACTTTATTGTTTATACCGGAAAGGAAACAGCTCTAATAGAAACTGGAAGAACATATGGCGAACGTGTAGTGAAATCTTTACTATCCGATTTATCAGGAAAAGGGTACAACTTGTACCTCGAACGATATTTTGCTTTTCCAGAACTAGCTGTGTATTTGAAAGAGAAAAAAACAAATGTTTGCGGAACAGTGATGAAAAATCGAAGAGGAAAGCCTAAAGATTTACCCCAGGCACTTCGAAAAGACCAAGTATTTATAAGGCAGAGAGAGATGGGATGAATGTAATAAATTTTCAAGATAAAAAGAAAAATGTGCTAATGTTGACAACATTCCATGGTGGAGATAGTCTCAACCAGAAAAACTGACAGGAAAACTGGTAATGACATTTTAAAACCAGAGCGTGTACTAGACTATAATCATAACATGGGTGGTGTTGATCTTAGTGACGCTATAATCATCCATTATCCATCCCTCCGGAAAACCATCAAATGGTACAAAAAAACCTTTTTGCCTTTTTTGACATAGCTATTTATAACAGCTATGTCCTTTTCAAAAAACAAAATTCTCAGGCTATTTCATTGCTCCATTTCGAAGTGCTCTTAGTCCATGAAATAATGGATAAATATCTGGAAGTGCGTCCTAAAACAATCGTAAAATCACCAGGTGCTAATCCTTTGAGGCTCAGTGGTCGTCACTTTCCAAAATTGTGCACATGAAAAGATGGAAAAAAGCTTCGAAGGAGAGGTGCAGTTTGTTCAAAGCACAATAAAAGACGTGAAACTGGTTACAAATGAAAAATGTGCAATGTCGGACTTTGCATCAATCCGTGTTTTGAAATTTTTCATACCGCTTTACAATATTAACTATTGCAATAATGCTCATTATTAATGTGTGTCATGATGTTAAGTGAGAAGACTTTTCATGTTTCTTTTCTATTTAGTATCAATATTTAGTGTTTAATTTAGGTAGTTTTAGTTGTAGAAAAATACAATAAACTTATATTTTTAATGTTAAATATCAGTTATTTTAATGATTTTTTTTTTGGTTATGATTGAAAATATGTTATATTTAATCTCATCTTCAAATGGTTTCATTTCTATGAAAAGTTCATTTTATCGATTATTATGTAATGCATAGTTTCCGAAATCGCGAATTTGGCTTAGTGGGAGAAAATGCCACCGGCCCGTGAGTGCCAGCCTGAGAGAGCGTTTCCTTCTGCGGGCTGCCGTCCCGAACGGGTTAAGAGAAACAGATCTGACGCTAAAGTAACAGCCAGTAAACTAAAGTAAAGCAAGGGCCAGTAAACTCTAAATTGATATCGTGCAATCTGCATTGAAACTCCATGAAATAAATGACAAACAAACAAAAGCATTGCAAAAATAGTACAAATGCAAATATTCTGTCCCAGGTATAGTGAATAATGTGCAAAGTGGAGAGGAAAAATCACATTGATGATGTACGTAAATCAATGAAAGACAGCAAATACTGTTAAATAAACTAATTCAAGGATCAACTTCCTAAACAAGGATCAACTTCCTAAAAAAAAAAAGAGTGGTTTAGAAAAAGTACTGTAATTTCCCATAGTAAGGCAGCAGCGTTTAAAACAATTTTTTGTACTTAGAAGCAAAGGTGCGGTCAATAACTCAGTGCAGGTTGTAAATAGTAATTTGAAAATTAGTTTGGTCTAGTGCGAAAGAAATTAAAAGTAGGAAAAATAAAACCTTGAGCGACAGAAGTTTACAGACAGTGCATTTTTAACAGCAGAAAACTACCATCATATGACCAACCTATCTATCATATAAACCAGTTGTCCTTTTCCAACACTGCTTAGGTGGCGTTGCATTTAGTATCTAATAAAGTCTGAGTGAAAATTGTTACTTTAGGCTTGAAAATTGTTTAGCTTTAGGAGTTGAGATGCAATTCAATTGCATGTTTTCTTTTAAATTTTGTCTAAAACATGATAATCTTGAAGTTTGGTTCAAAAGAATTTAGGATTCTTCAAAGATCGTTTATACTCAATTCTGTGTGTGATGACATTGCATGAAATTTACTGTTATGTGAAATTAACATAGGTACACTGGGTAGGGTAAAAAAGGCAAAATAGAAAAAGTACCAAAAATATGAAAGGAGTATATATCAGAAAAAATGGTCTTACTTGGACAACTTCAGGAGCAGGTGTAAATTCAGCATATTTTTCTGTTGCCCAATTGATAATGTCTTCGGCACTCCTTCCTCCATCGTATTCTTCAGCATTCCCATCCTTAGGACCTTGGGGGAAGAATTTGATGGTGGGAAAACCTTTAATCTGCAGAATTAAAATAAATAAGTACATAGTTGATCATACATTAAAATATATCAGTGCTCATTAATCTTCACTTCCAAGATCTACATATGTGAACCTGTCTTTTCTATCTTATAAAATCTAAGCTAATCAATATTCATTTTATTTTGGGAATTTCGATCTCCTTTCTTGAAATTTGAAACATGTAGCTTTAAAAAGATGCCAATAAAGAACAGAATCAAACTATTGCAGAAATATAGCAGTTATTTTTTTCATTTCTAAAAACAATTTCAAGTCAGCAATAATGAATTTTAGCTCTCATTTATTTTAAAACCTAAATTGTTTTAACTATAAAATTTATAGCATTTCAAACTCTTAATTTCAAGAAATTCCATTTCAATTATTTAATACCTTGGAACTGTGGACAGATCTGAGGTCTATCTATCTGGAAACTAAATTATTACTACTCAAAAATATTTTCATATAGTAAATGGTTTTTCTGCAGTCTATGATGTCTCATGTCTGCATTTGCTGCAACAACATTTAAAAAATAATGATGTTTTTTTTAGTATTTATCTGGAAAAATTAAGTGTAAAAAAAGTATAAAATAATGAGTTTTTGGCTGAATATGAAACAAGATAGCTTAAAGAAAATAAAAAAGCAAACAAATAGTTTACTTGAGTTACTTGTACTGAATAAAGTTTCATAGGTATGTTAAAAAGAAAAAAAAAGCAGAAATGAGAAATTGTAAATTATCCAACTGTCAACTCGTTGCCTCAAGTGAGTGATGTGCGTAAAAATTAAAGTATTTATGTTGCAAAAGTTCTCAGAAATTTCAAGTCTGATGTGATTAGTTGACCTCCAATCAGTCCAGAAGCAGAATATAGCAGAACAGTGCAGCATACTTTTAGGTGAATGAAAATACATGATATGTATATATATATACAAATGCTATAAATTTCCAAATTCCTTGATATCTAGAAATAGTTGTCTAACCTAACAGAGTTCCGAGTTCCACAGGCGTGTACACCTTGAACTACATGTCCCTGAAATATCCACTTCATATAATTAACATTTTCCCTTTCTTCTCAGGCCTATGACCTCACTATATGAGGATAAAAGATACCAAGAGGTATTCAATGCTTTTGAAGCATCAGGTGTGCGGTGGTTAGTCGAATTCCAGAAAGTCCTGAAGGCAAAAAGTTTTGCTTTGCTTTGTAATCTACTTTCAGGTACATAGAAATGAAAAGCAGGATACATAGGCATGACAAAAGCGATAGAATGAAAAGTTATTTGGAGTGATTTCTAAGCTACATGCATTCTATTCCACCTCTCATAATGTTCTATGTCATTGCCTATATATCAAAGGGTAAATTTTTTAAAAATAAAATGAATACTATTTTGCGCTCTGGGAAGTAAAAGGATCACACATGCAAATTTTCATCAAAATCAAAAATGGTGATGCAACAACTTTTTTGAAAATTTGTTGATTTAAAATGGAATGACCCTCAACATTTTCTGCCGCTGGACAAATAAGTAAGTTTTTATCCCTCTTCAAGGTTTGATAAGCGCTGCCCCCCCCCCCCCCCCCAAAAAAAAAATTCACGTTATTTTTCATTTTTAGTTTTAAAAAAAGTAAAGAAAAAGATAATAGAATAAATGAAAAACCACACAAGTTACTCACCTCGTACTTTCTGCTCATTATTGTATGCACAGTAGCATCAAGAGCTCCTAATTTTACTTTTCCTTTCAACTCCGTAGCGGCATCTGCCCAATGTGGAGCAAGTTTTTGACAATGTCCACACCAGGGAGCATAAAATTCCACAAGCCACATGTCATTGCTGTCCAAAACGGTTTCTTTAAAGTTTGAATCTGTGAGTTCAATGACATCCTTTGGATCACCCTGGTAGGAAAAAAAATATGATATACAAAATCTTCAAAATAAAATGCAAGTCATTTTACTGCAAGCAAAAATGAAAATTTGATCTTCTTTGAATCTTATTCTACATTTTGTGAGATCGGCCCAATTCAGCAAATGGCTTAACTTTTTATTTGCTGTTTCTTCCTGCTATGACATTCATTATTGCGGAATATGAAATTTTTTTAACCCACTGACGGTTCTGAACGTTTTATCACGTCCATTTAACATGTAATTCTGGAACTGCCGGAGCACCGGAGGGTTAAAGCATTTTAGAGGACTAAGTATACTAATACTTTTACTAATTTTTCTATTAGAAAGTATCCTCCCTTATTTTCATTTAAATCAACACAAATAAAATATAATGATTAATTTAGACAATAGTCATTGATGATTAGAGTTTTCAACATTGCATGTATTACATGAAAAATATTTAATATTACATTTTTGCAATATGAAATTTCATCAAAAAAATGCTTCTTTGTCATTGGAGGACACATGCAATTGAACATTAGGTTAAATTTATGATACATTTCCCCAAACATTTTTATAATGAGCTACAAAAATAAGATCTTCTACACTATGTATTTTGAAAACCAGTTAATTTATTAAAATATAATTAAATTTCTCATCAAAACAAAACGTGTGAAGTTGAACCTTAAAAAGCAGAATCAACAACAACTGATTATGGATTTTGAACAAGTTTCGAGTTTTTTGGAATGATTAGAAAACAAGTTGTCACATATTAATAACATACAATGCTAAGTTGAGAAAATAAAGGTATGATTGGCAAACTTAATAATCAAACAGGAACAATATAGTTTAACACTAACTTTACTGTATATATACTTGTCAAATAATGAAATTCAATGAAAAAATGATCTAAGTTGGGTAAAACATTTCTTGAATATCTCATGAAGAAAAAACACGAAAATATTGTCATTTAACAAATTTCAGGAAATAGATAGACACGCTCCGCTATAATTTTATACTGTCTGAACAATGGTCAAAGACTTAAGACTACACTAAATGTGCAGGAAATGTTAAGAGTCGAAAATTTTGCAAAACAATGGATTATGAGTAAGTACTCTTAAAAAAGAGCGAGATAAAAGTAAAATTTTACTGCTATTAATTTCGACTAAAAACAGTTTTTAAAAAACATAAGCTTTACAAAAATATAAAATTCCCAAAACGAAAGTTTTTCACACAAAATTCTGAAAATACCTTTTCTAATTATAAAGTTTACCTTTTGTTTCTTTTTCTTTCAAAGATTTACTTCTAAAAGTTTATGAAAATCTTTCCTTTATCTTCGAATATTACAGCTACATTTCATGAGAAATGGTAGAATTTAATGCAGTTTTATTTTAAAATTAAACAAAATAAAAGTCTAGATTTTAGGTAAGTGCCGATTTGATGTTTAACTGTGTACATAAAATGTAGATGATTGCTAACCTGAAAATTGCTTAGAAAACTATGGCTATTTTTTTTTCTTGAAAACTGAAGCTACATTACATGAGAAATGTGAAACTTGACTGTAGAATTTACTGTAGTATTTAACAAAATTAAAAACAGGAGAAATTTATCGTCTTCAGATGAGAATGTATTTGTTTAAATGCATCAGAGGATCACCCTCCTGCCAAGTAGCTTACATGTAAATACAATTAATCAGCTGATATTTTCAACTTATAGTTTCTTATTGTCAAAAAATAATGAAGAAATTAAGCAGTATGACAGCAGTGTGAGTGAAATCAAGTGCTCGCACTTACTACTTTTCGAGATCTCCTCTCTCCACCACTGCTACCTCCTCGACTCTCACTTGATCGCTTGGTTCCTAGTTTTGCTTCAACTTTGCTTTTGAGTTCTCTGAACGCTTCATCAATCATTCCTTGTGCATTTCTCGACCCCATATAGTCTCTGGGTCGATTTTTGTTCACACCAAAGATCTTTATAGTCGGGAAACCTTTGATCTCGTATTTTTGCCCCAAAGGTTGATGCTGATCTGCATTCACAGCTCCAACTTTGACTAGACCCTGAAAGTTGAGTTAAATGATTACAAAATGAAGCTCATAATAGAAATTTTGAATACAACTAACTTAAAGTCAAAAAATATTCCATTACGTTCGCTCAAAATTGATGGTACAAAAGATAATAAGGGATGTTTTCATAATAGACTATGCTAAAAGTGGCTGCCATTTTTTACAATTTTGGTAGCCCTGCGGCTTTTTATTCATAATTGTTAGTCTAGACATTGGCACGTAGGGGGGAGGGGGCACCCTTATCATAAGAGTACAATAAAAATTGATAAACATTAGCAAACTTTACTTGCACCAACTAAAGCCGGTGCAAGTAATAACCTTGATTATCTTTACTAGCTAATTTACTGTCAATACTTTTGCAGAAACAAGTTCAGTAAAAGTCTTATTTTGCACACCCTTTAACTTAAAAAAAAATTACCAGAACGAAAATATTGCAAAATTTTTTTTTTTTGAAAAACACTAATGTTTTGGATTTTTTTTTTATAAGTGCTATATAAGCAAAGAAATGATATTCAACAATAGAACATTCTAATAAAACGTCGAGAATTTATTCTTAAAACTTACTTTTAACGCAGCAGCCATTTTTGAATACTCCGACACCAATGCTTGACAATGACCACACCTGAAAAAAAAAAAAAAAAAAAACACAAGTCATGCAAATACAAAGTCAAGGAATAAAAACTAAAATTGTAACATGCCCTGACAGGCATTTTTCTAGAAAATGTTTAATTTACATACTAAATTTAATTAACAGAATAAATTAATAAAAACTATATGTATCTACTCCTGTTATATCAATAAATTATTTCTAAAACATTACATTACATCTACCTTGACATTGTTTATATCTTGACATTAACTACTGTCCAATGTCCACCCTTGAAACCTCGACTAGCACTCGGGAACCATTCCACTTAAAAAAGGGGTGATGAGTTATGATTGGGGACTTTCCGAAGTTTTCAATTTAAAACTTGCATTTGCTATCCTTTTGACACATTCAACTGAGCTATGTATTTGAAATTAGCATCGTTCTACATTGTTTGATACGGCTCAAAATGCTTTCATTATTCTTCTCCTTACTGTAATCTTTCCTACCACCCTATTTTGGTAAGATCAGAGATAACCTGACGCATGCATAAATAGGAAGGTTTTACCAAAGAAAATCAGACAGTACTTTGGCATTGTATAAATAAATGAAAAGCAGGGTTGTATGAGTTTCGGTAAGTAGTTGATTTAAATACGGATAAAACTGGCTTGGATAAAACACATTTTGTCACATGGATAAAGGAAATAATGACACTTTAAATGAAAATAATTGAGTTACATAATTAAAAGCAATATAAAATAGCATTTTCTCAATCAGTGTCAATTTCTTATTACTTTTTCTTCATCTAATGTAGGGAAGCACAAAATTTTTCAGTAAAGAGCCACACACGTAACAAGAGCTCTACTGGACGGCCGCATGCAAGCCCATCATTTGGAGGGTTCATGAAGGGTAATTGCCTGAAAGCTCATGTTAAAAGATTGCTGAAAAATTACAGATAGACTGTAAAATTTTGCTTTACAAGCGGTATCAAAAAAACACATTAAAGTAAGCCAAAATTCCAATTCTTTTGTCATATAAAAGTCAAATAAGTAGGATTTTTAACATGTAAGTTGGAAACCTAGACTTTGAGCAATGAAATATTTAAAAAATGTAACATTTTTCAAAATGTTTTTTTTTTTTTTTTGCAACTTTTTTCGTTGTTGTTATTGTTATGATTATTAGGTTTGCTGAATCAAAGCCTAATAAACTATAATTTTTGTTCTAAATGATATTTAAAAAATATCATTATCGTCAAAATGTTAATAAGCCAGTCATTATTAATATTAAATTCTAAAGAAGCCACTGATCAAAAGTTTTAGAAAAAAATGTTAAGTTTGATTTAAAACAATCGCTAGCCTTGGGGGATAAGCTCTAACATTTCGCTCCTTCCCTTTCTTATGCCTTATCTGCCTTAAATGTGTTGAAAAGCTGCTTAAATTTGATGAACTGGCCTGTGTTTTGATAAACTGCACAAACCTAAAATTGATTTGTAGAATCTAAAAAAAAAAAAAATGAAAGAAAACAGATTCTATATAAAATCATGAAAGCGACAAAATTTTCAAACATTTTCAAAAATCAAACAAAAATAAACAAGTAGGGACTATTAGCTGCTATGAATTAAAAAAAAGTGCCTAATTCTACAGTCCACGCTTGTTATAACGACTTCTCGTTATAAAGACCATCCTAATATAACGACCAGGTCGACTGGTAGTTTCTAAAAAAAAAAAAAAGAAAGAAATCTTGCCGCCCATCCCCCGGGAACTCAGTCCTAAATCCGCCTATGATCTCTTAAAGTCTATAATACAATGCAACATGATCCCAATAGTTTTTTCTGAAGCTGAAAAGAATAATTGTTTTGATAAATGACACCAAATGTCAATAGCCTTATTGAAGTCGTAACATTTTCTAATTTGAGTATGAAGACATCACTCTGTTCCACAGATAATCAAGAGTGAACTGCATTTGATTTTTTAAAAAATCAAAATGACTTTTACACATTAAAATTAACAGGTGTGGCTAAATTATTTTGAACCATCTACATGCTTAAACAAAATTAATAATATAAATAAAGATAAAAAAATAATCACAATAACAAAATGAAGTAAAATAGAATAACTAAACAAATAAATAAAAAGAAATAATTAAATATTCAATTCATGACTTAAGCTTTTTTTAACATAACTCGATTAAAAACATTGTAAGTAGACACTTCACATCATAAATTAAACAGTTTATTAAAATGTCTAGTGAGAAATATAATAAGCTACTATGTAATTAAACTTACCATGGTGCATAGAATTCAACAATCCATATGTCATCGCTATCTACAACAGTTGATTGAAAAGTGGAGGGATTTAATTCAATGATATCATTGTTGTTCTCGTAAAATGTAAGCACAGAAGACACGCATACAGATAAAACCAAAAACACTGAAATAAAAAGAGATATTTTTTGAAAGGTTGCAATCAATCAAAATTCATTTTTTATACAAATAAGGAGATTCAGTTACAATATGTAAGTCTATCCAATGCATTATACTTTCTTTTGATTTAGTATTTTGGTAGGAGGAAGATTACTACATTTTTTAAATATTACATTAATGTTAGAAATAGTTCAGAAAGCACTGATTATAAATCCTGAATCCAGCTGATAAAATGCAAATCCTTGAACAAAAATATTAAAAAGAACTATACATCTGTCAATTCAAAATCATGTTGAAGTTTTATAATTACCTCCAGCCCTTAAAGCAGAGACCCTTTATATCTCGTTTGAGAAAATTGGAACTAACTTCATTCTATGCAAAAAAAAAAAAAAAAAAACTTTTGGAGTGAAGAACTATACTCCTTTAATATGGAATTTATGCAGAATTTTAGCTTAAAAAGTATACTACAGAAAAAGACACTTCAAAATTTCAAAAAAGGTAAAAATTTCAAGAAACAAAAATTCTGGATTCGAAGTAATTTTGCAACCTTAAGACTGTGGGTACTAGGTCGGAGATCGGGGAAATGCATAGTCTTTATTACCTTTTTATTTTATTTTTTTTGTACAAAATTGTGTGAAGATAGATTGACCATGTAAAGAATCTTGAGGCTTTCTTACTTTGGTTTTAGAAATTTTATAAGCCCTTTTTAGGGTTTTGAAAAGACCAATGGACAGCCCTGATGGCACCACGACTTCAATCGAAAAACAAACTGACTGAAGAAAATACTTTTTACACATGAAAATTGAAAAAATGTTTGAACAATGTACCTTTACTAAAATTAGTTTACGTAAAAGGCAGCAATAAATAGCTGCAAGGTAGCAAAAATGGTCAAGAGTTAGGACACGTTTAAAAAGTTTTGTCAGTCAGGTAATTTATCGCAATGGTTATTGCGAATCTAAAATATTTTAATTTTAGTATAATTTCCAATAATATCTTTTTAAAAGTGATTTCTCTTTCTTTACAGACAGTATTTTATTCTGCATAGTGTACTGCAATCTTAAGAAAGCATGTCATCAAAATGACCAATAAATTTTCTAAAATAATGTTCTACAGTAATAAATCATAGCGAAACTTGTCTTACCAGCTGAAAACATTGTTCGTTTAGTTTAGAATAAAACAGCAATTACACAGACAATTACATTACCAATGAACCGGCATTAAATGATAAAAACGCTGAAATCCCCGACTCGTACAGCTGTTCAAAACATCGGCAGAATAGAGCGTGGCCATGTATGATTGGTCCAAATGTCACTTTCATGTTAATCCACATCATTGTCAAACAATGGTGTAATACAAATATCTATTGCAACAGAATGAATCCAGAATGAAAAACGCTTTCTTTCTATCGTGGAAAGTATCGAAAAGAAATGTAACTACGCGATATATAAAAACCCAGATAAAAAAAGAAAGTTCAATATAAAAAAATGTAAGGGACAGTAAGAAAAAAATCTCCGTTGCTTGATGAAAAACACCAAAAACTATCATTATTTTGAATATAAAAGAGCATTTTTTTTCGTTTTAAAAAATTATGATTACAGTCGATTGACCGTACCCGCCTTTTCAATTCAAGTACAATAGCCTCGTTCCCTCGTAGCGAGTCGCAATAAACAACAACAACCATGTGCATAAATGCAAATGTCGCTAAATAAGAATTACATTTTTGAAACTAAGTTTGAAAGTTCTGGCACCTGATTTGTTTTAAATAATGTGAACAGAGGCAGAGAAACCGTAACTACTTTCTACTTGTCTTTTTGCAATTTGAGGAAGGAAAATACTTCTGCTTAATAATAGAATTTGGTTATACCGGCTTTCGCACCATTACAATGAAGCTGGTAAGGATTTAAGTTAATTTTTTCAGAGCGAAAGAAGTTATTTCGAAATTTCATTCACTTTTTATCGAGTTCCCCTTTTCTTTTGAAACTAATTAAACGTTGTAGGAACTGGAGAATTTTCTAATTTTAATGTTCTTTTAAACTGGTGAAATTTTTTTATTTGATTTGGAAAGCAGTTTTGCTCGTTGAAGAGCAAAGGGTCGAAGGATTTAAACTGAGTGCATTCACTAAAGAGCTCGTTACTCAATCTCAACAGTTGACACAAGCAAGACACAAGCTACTACACAGCTTGAGGACTTTGTATTTTCCAGGGAGGACGTTTTACTTTATTTGAAAAAAATTAAAACCACAAAAGCTCCGGGACCAGATAATATTTATCCAAAAATTCTAGTAGAATGTGCAGAGGAATTAGTTGACGCTATAGTTAATATATTCAATGCTTCGTATAACTCAGGATAGTGCCAGAGGACTGGAAACTAGCTAACATTACACCACTCTTCAAGAAAGGGTCTAGAGGTAATGCAGGAAATTATAGGCCTGTGAGTCTGACTTCAGTGGTATGGAAAATTTTTGAAACATTGATCAAAATTAAGATTATGAATTTCTTAGAAAATAATGGGCTGTTGAGTAGTTTGCAGTATGGTTTCAGAAAAGGTAAATCGTGTGCTACTAATTTATTACATTTCTACGACAAGGTTACCTTGGCTTTAGATAGCAAAAAATGCGTAGATGTTGTTTACATAGATTTTCAAAAAGCTTTCGATAAGGTACCGCATGTAGCACTACTCAGTAAATTAGCTGGTATAGGGGTAGGAGGTAAAATTCTAGTTTGGGTTAGGAATTGGCTGACAGGAAGGAAACAAAGAGTAGTTGTTAGGGGTAACTATTCTAAATGGAGTGAGGTTTTAAGTGGGGTTCCCCAAGGATCAGTTTTAGGTCCCCTTTTGTTTATTATTTTTATGAATGACATTCATGAAAATGTTTCTGGAAACATGAATTGTTTTGCCGATGATGTCAAACTTATGGGGGTTGTAGAAAATGACGAACAAATAAATCAGCTGCAACAGGATTTGGATCATATTACTAAATGGGCAGACAAGTGGGGTATGGCAGTTAATGTTGGGAAATGTCAAGTGCTGCATTTTGGTCATGGAAATAAGCATACAAGCTATTATTTACAGGGTTCAGTCATTAGTAGGGCAGATAATGTTATGGATCTAGGTGTCTTAATGAATCAGGATTTCAAGTCTAGTCAACAGTGCAGCATAGCTAGTAACAAAGCTAATAGGATGCTTGGGTTTATTAATAGATCTATTTCAAACAAATCTAAGAAGGTTCTTCTGCCTCTATACAGAAGTTTGGTAACACCTCATTTGGAGTATGCTGTTCAATTTTGGTCTCCTTATCTGAAGACAGACATTAATTTATTGGAAAGGGTACAAAGAAGGACTACAAGGTTAGTAAATGGGTTTTCTAATTTAGACTATGATTCCAGACTTAGAATGCTTAATATGTATAGTCTTGAGCGAAGGAGAGCCAGAGGGGACATGATTCAGTTGTTTAAATTTATTAAAATGAATGATGTTGCAGGGTTGGATTTTTGCAAGGAAAGCAGGACAAGGGGTCATTGTTTTAAGCTGTTTAAATCTCAGGTTAATCTTGAAATTTGAAAAAATTACTATTTTAGCAGGGTAGTGGGAACTTGGAACAGCTTAGCGGAAGAGGCGGTAAAGAGCAATGGAGTAGATGGCTTTAAGAGGGCCATTGATCTTCATTGGGGTCTTTAATTTGACTAGGACCAGCCAAGTTGGGCCCAGAGCCTGCTGCTGGTCGCCACATTTGTATTTGTTTCTTAAATGCTTGGTCTTTCACATTTTAGTTTAAAACTTACTGCAGAAATTTAAGTGCAGTGCTAGAGATTGATTCTTTCCTTTGAGATGGTGGTTGACTACACAAAAGGAAAAAAAAGGCAGAATATAGTACATAACTGAAGCTTCAATTGCTATCATTCTCTTTTCTACTCTTTGATTTATTGAGTTAATGAACCTATTTGGTTAACAGGTAGATATGGCAAGTGCTCCTTCCTCGCCCCCCCCCCCCCCTCCGAGACGAATGGCAGATCCCTTTTTAATTCTATGGAACACCCTTACCCTAAAATGACAGCAAACCACTAGTCTTGGCAGTGGAGGATTTACCATGTTATTATTGCAGGGGATCCTGAAAAGAAGTATGTCTGGGGTTACCTAAACTCTCATTTCAGAAGTGATGAACTATGAGGCCTTAAAAATGCAACACAAGGAAAAAAAAAACTGACAATGAAATAATGCATGTTGCGCACGACAGTAGTGAGTATGAGACACCTTAGAGAGGAGGAATGAACTGCATGTTTCTGTGCAAGAAAAAAAAAAAGGAAAATGTGAGACATATGTTTTTTATTTGTGAAATGTGTTTTGGCATTTGATTGCCCTTTGTGTCATTTCTAGATCATTTTTGTTGATTGCATTTTTAAAATTATGAATTAAAAGTTAATATTCCCACCTATGTACATCTTAAGTATGTTTGAAAGCATTATGGAAGGGTGGTGTCCCCCTCCCATTTGGATATGGTTCTGGTGAGCCGTTAGTTTGGGTATTACTCCTGAATTTTTAAAGCTGGTGTGAACTTCACCGAGTTATCAATAAAATGAAAAACGATTTGATTTGAACTAATTGAAATCTTTAGCTGAATAGTTACACTCTGTTTGTTTTTTTTAAGCAATTGATATGTATTTTTTATTTTTTAGTACTGCTTAAGTGCTCACCCAAATAAGCCATGCAACATCTTAACCTTCAAAGGCACAACAATTATGCTGGATTGTGGCCTAGATATGACTTCAGCTTTAATGTTTTTGCCTTTGCCTTTGGTTTACAGGTTTGTGCTTTATATGAACTTTGTACGTTTTTGTTTTTCTTTTTTTATTTTTAATTTGCTTTGAACTGACTGACTCAATCCTTTAATGCAATACAATACCATAATGAACTAATGCATCCTTAGATGTGTAAACATAATTGTTGAATATTTTAAAACTTCCAAGACACTGGAAGAAGCTTTGACTTACTTGGTTGACCTCTCAAAATTTAACTTATTCACGAGTACATAAAAGTTTCTCCTCATATTTATAAATGGGTTCTTTGGCTATTTTTTTAATTAATAAAGTGCATCTTTTAAAAGCCTATATTAGATTTTTAAAGCATCCCAGCAGCTTTCAACCACATTTGAAACATTCATGTTTTAAACCTGCTTATTCATTGCATTTTTACAAAAAACTTTTTGTCTCAGAGGGAACTTTAAACCTGTTTTTCGCTATGAAAGTCTAGATGACATACTTAGATTGCTTGCTCTTTACTGTTGTATTCAGCATAAATTGAGGATATTTCTTGATTACCTGGATACCGTCCATTGCATTTCTAGAAAATATATCGGTAGTAAAGTTCCTATCTACCAGCACTTATTTACTAGCTTAAATTTCCTCCTTTCTTTCCCATAAGTAGTCTCTGGCAAGGTCGTATAATGCAGCTGTAAGTAAGAATTTAAGGAGAAGGATAAGAATCTGTTAAGTATAAATTTAACTTAGCTGTAGCTCTTTTTCAGGTTATATTCTGCCTTTCGCGAAAGAGCGTGCATCATTTTATGGTTAAAGAAGGCTACAAAACTTAAGTCTCAAATGAACACATCTATTGTGACTTAAGCAGTTAATTACCGCCACTAAGCCAGGGCTAAGGTAAATACGTGTAATACATCGCCAGCTCGGTTATACCATCCAAAGACTGCAGTTTTGTTCTTCTTAGGACTCATCAGTCTGGAATGTAAGTAATCCAGCTGGATTCAGAAAACATCTTATAGAAGCTAACAGATGTAAATTTCTCAATTGCACAATAGTCTCCTATTTTTTTAAGTCTGGTTGATTATCTGCCAAATCAATAACAGCTTAACCATTTAGCTCCATAAATAATCGGAAGCTATACTTCTCACCTAGAAGAAATAATGAAAGAGAAATCTTGGAAAACCACCATTCACAATCTTCCAGACTACCCCAGGTACAAGGCTGTCGCTGCCTTCCGCATGACGACACTACAATGCCTCAATGCGCATTTACACAGGCTAAAGATTGTTGGTAGCCCTGCTTGCCCTCTATGCAGTGGCCAGCAGGTTCTGACTGCGAACCACCTCCCTCGATGTCCCACGCTAAAAGAACTTTCCATCTACTCCAGATATTGGGAAGCTAGAGAGTTGTTGTCTAGACTTGCGCCATGAACTCTGTATATATGTTCTCTCGGTATCTTTTCTTTTTTTTTTTTACGGTGAAAGAATTGTGTTCCTATTCACCTGCTGCATTAGAAATTAAAAAAAAAAATTATCAGAAGCTAACTGTATTGATGCTTTAATGTTTGAAAAACAAAAAAAATTTTGTTTATCCCCTAATTTGTCACTCAAACTTATTGATGTTTGCTGGAAAACTTATTTTAGTTTGCACTTATGTTTAATAAAAAAAATTCCTTTTAGTTCCAGGTTATTCAACTTGCCATCATGGACTCCTAGAAATACAAGTGATCCTCAAATTGAAGGCGTAAGTTTTTGAAAATTATATTTTTATATTTGTTTAGGAATCCTTGTGTTAGTATTCTATATTTAAAGTGTGCTTTTAAAAACGCAAAAGACAGGCACATAGCCAGAACTTCGGGAAGGAGGGTGTTATGTGATGCATGAGATTAAGTTCCTTAGAATCACACATCAAATAACTTTATTTTATTTATTTATTTTTTTAATTACGCCCGCCATTGTTCTTTCAAACATAAGACGTCTTGCAGTCCAGTATAAAAATGAAGTGGCCTTAGAAGGTGTGAGGGCCTGAAAGTTGTCATTGGAATAAAAGTCAAAAAGAGAGGGACAACTAAAAAGATGCTTCCCTGTCATTGGAGAGGTGTTGCAAAGCACGCAATCGGGTGAACTGGTCAGGTTGATTTTGTGCAAATAGGCCTGCAAGTAGTCATGACAGTGAGAGTCTAAAACAGGCAACTCCTTCGGCCCTGGGAAGGAGGGAGAGAAAAGAGCGCTGCTCCTTATCCAGAAGGCAAGACCAGGATTTTCCTTTAGCCATGTTCTTGAGAGATAAAATTGAACCATGCCTGATCTTGCCGGCAATAATTCGCCTTGCGTTTCTAAGAGGAACCGGATGTGGAGATGGAGGCACAGCTGCAGCCTCTTTGGCCAAGGTGTCTGCCCTTTCGTTCCCCAAGATGCCACAATGGGCCGGGATCCATTGAAAGACGACCTTTCTTCCGGAACGCAAAAGAGAGTCAATGCACTGTTTGCACTCAAGCTCAAGTTGAGAGGGGTATAAACTATACTCAGAAATGACATGAATCGCAGCCTGAGAATCAACAAAGATAACAATATTTTGTACAGCTGGTTCACCAATAGCTCAGTTGGCCATAAATATTGCATTCATCTCCCCATCAAAATTATCCGCCCAAGTGTCAAGAGATTCTTGAAGACTAAAAAATTTGGAGTAAACTAAAAAATTTGGAGAATTATTGACACCAGCTCTACCAGCAGAAGGAGTGGCTGAACCGGCAGTATAAACCTGTAACCATTCCCGAACAGGGTATCTCTCGTGTACAGTGGCCAAGGCAATGGAATACAATTCAGTCTGGTGAGAGTCTGACTTTCGGACAGGCTGTAACAAATCAAATCTGGCATTAGCATATTTCAAAAGGCCAGGAAAAATAGACGATCTGTAAATGTACAGTCTAGAGTTGGAGACCTCAAAGGCCTCTACAAGTTTTTGGCGCTCCAAAAGAAAGGAATGTTGAGATTTAAGTCTTGTATGAAGAAGAATATAATCCGGCCAGAAATGCTCCTTTCTCAGCAATCTCTCAGCAAGAGAAAGAGCAGCATTGATTCTTCTGTCAGATAAATTATGAATTTCTGTCTGAAGCTGCATAGCAGGAATAGGGGTTGACACCACAGCCCCAGTGAGGAGTCTCAGTGCTTTATTTTGAACCAGGTCGAGTTTTGAAAGTGCGCTATCTGAGGCAATGACAAGAACCTCTGAGCCATACTCCAGCACAGGTTTAATGTAAGATGTAAATGTGGATGAAAGAACACTTTGAGAGGACCTCCACTTAATTCCAGCTAGACGTTTTAGAAGACTAAGGCGACCTACCACTTTATCAGTCACTTTGTTAATATATTTATTCCAAGTTAGTCTAGTGTCAAGAGTTATGCCCAGGTAGGTAGTACAATCA
>JAXGGA010003669.1:0-72500 GCA_038373865.1 Uloborus plumipes | reverse complement strand
TGAAATGACACCGTGATAATATTACTGTTTTTGCACGTCAAATATCACGTTCCTTAAACACTGAAATGACACCGTGATAATATTATTGTTTTTGCACGTCAAATATCACGTTCCTTAAGCACTGAAATGACACCGTGAAAATATTACTATTTTTGCACGTCAAATATCACGTTCTTTAAGCACTGAAATGACACCGTGATAATATTACTGTTTTTTCACGTCGAATATAACGTTCAAGGGACACTTAGCACCGTTATTTGACCAATAACACCATTTTTGCACCAAATTTGAACGTTCTGGTGCTGCTGGGGGAATAAGACCAAACATATTCTAAAATTTTGATGTTTGAAAGAAACATAAAAAAACAAAATTTGATATTGTAAAGAAATCCACCATAACAACGTTCTAACACAAATGCATATGAATTTCAATGCTGGACAAAAGCATTCGAAGTTACATAAGACGCTCAAGAAATTTATCACTTTGGCAAACCACTAAGAATTGTATTGTATGAAAATGTAGGAAAGTAGTCAAAGAAAGCAGTTAACAAAGTTTGACATAGTGGATCAACAAAGGAAGCGCTACCCGTTGGAGAAATGTTGTGTTCGAGCATCAACTAGACTCCCCACATCTCACACTATGCAGATTCTACCTGTTTCCAGAATTCAAAATTGCATTGATGGGAGCGAGTTTTTAGTCATTAGAAGAGGTGAATAACGGTATGTTGCAGGCAACTAAAAGGAATTTTCATAATGTTTCCAATCACACTACTATCTTATAAGTCAGAAAAAGTTCTTAAGTTTCTTGCATATTGTTTCCCGTAGTTAGTTTAGTACAAAAGTGAGTGCGTCATGGGTCGTCCACACATTATCTGAACGGAAAATTTCAAAATAAGAAGAATAAACTAAAATTTAAATCTAAAGAGAAAAATATATTTTTACCTTGAACGATTGGAAAGACACACTTTTTCTTAAAGCACAAGTAAAGAAAATATGTATACCTCAATTGCGTTCACAATATCTCACATAGACTCTACACGCAAGGATTTTGAATATAAAATTTAGCATAAATTATTAACATAACAAAAATATGACAAATGAAACCCCAATCAAACTGCTTAACAGTCCTTACAGAGTCCATTATTTATTTATGTTCGAAGTTTTCTAAACTTTAACAGTAATACAGATAAGTCGAAAATTTCGAGAGTTTATCTATTTTTATACTTTCTACTTACGTAAAGACGTCCACGAAATTTACACTTTTAAATTCAACCCTTTCAACTCCAAAGATAAAAATATTCTGTCACATTAGTTATCCTTACGTATTCACTAAAGTTGCATAATCTACAGCTCTTCCTAAAGGTAAAGTTTTCATCTCTAGAATTTGGAATGCAATTTCCTCTTTCTTTGGAAGGTAGAGCTACTTTATTCCTTTAAAGATTTTTCTCCTTTAATGCCTGAACTCAGGAAAACATTTTCGTTCTTAGCAGAAGGTCTCTTAAATAAAATTTTAAGCCATTCATAGTTTTAATATTGAAAGTATGATTTATACTTATTTTAAGGAGAATTGTTTCACTTATAATTATCTTTTTTAAGTAACGTTTAGCGCAGTAGTTTTAAAAATTGAGGTTCTGAAGAGTTTTCACCAAGCTTCTTTTTCTTCTTGGGACAAACAACATTCATCAAACTAGTGCAGGCTCCATTTTAATTTGTTACCGCTTTTTGGATAATTTCCTCCATTTTTCAAACGTTTTTTCGTTCTTTACAAGAAATGAAATACAAATTGCATTACTAGAAGCACAAAAGCATCCTTATTTTGAGAAAATGAGTAAAAATTACGCATTTTAATGTTTTTTATGACATTAGATTGTTTTATAATTATTTTAGGTTTATATTCATGCAAAAAGATTAGCTAATTTCAATCGCATTGTTATGCACATTTGCATGCGAAAATGCTTGGGAAAATTAATTACATTGCAGAAAGTACAACAATACATACAAATCTACAAGTATTATATAAGTTGTATTCTGTACGTGCGCACAGTTACAGTACCGACATATTGCATTTCGACTTTTCTTTGTATAAATGAAGTTAGCAAAGGAAAAATTTTGCGTAATTCGCATTTACTAACGATAATACTGCTTTCATATCGTAAACTGTAATAAATCCAAATTTTGCTGCAACTTATTTTCGCAGATTTGTGTCGTTGGCTCAAAGTATAACAGCCAAAAAAAATTATATGCTGTTCTACTTATGTTTTTTTTTTTTTTTTTTTTTTTTTTTTTTTTTTTTTTTAATATGAATGCTTTGATAAGGTATAAAGCAGTGAGTAACCGACCCTAAGCAAGTGCTAAGGCAGGAACAAGCAATACACCGCCAAATCGGTTATTTCGCTCCTTGGACTGCAGTTTCGTGCTTATTAAGCACTCATCAGCATGGAATACGAAAGTAACAGAGTTGGAGGCAAAAATCCTCTTACAGAGCAAAGAGAGTCAAAAAAACTGGTTGCTAATGTGAAATTAGAATACCGGCGAACGATCGCACTTGTTCGGTACAACTCGTAACAAGTTGTATCAAAAATAAATTGTGCCAATACCAAAATTGAGAGTCATGACTTGAATTTTGTGAATATTACCAGGTCAAAAAACGTATCAGCGGCTTACTATATTGT
Organism: Uloborus plumipes; assembly: GCA_038373865.1. Lineage (NCBI taxonomy): Eukaryota > Metazoa > Arthropoda > Arachnida > Araneae > Uloboridae > Uloborus > Uloborus plumipes. The sequence continues at coordinate 69,829 of JAXGGA010003669.1, read as the reverse complement.
CATGTGTAATATTTTATTACACACTCCATTGGTTAAAATTTGGATTTTGTTCCTTTTACTTTGGTTTTCTTCCCCGCTCTGCGTTAAATTCCCGTTATTGTTACCATGCACTTTCTGTGGGGGACATTTTGACCATTGGCATCTTGCGGTTTGGAAGAAATACTGGTTTGATCATTTATCGCTTTTGGCGACTTTTTCCCCTCTTCTCCTCTACTCTGTCTTGGCGATGCGCCGTTTTGAGAAACCTGCTTTGGCTCGGCTCTTGGCGAATTCCTTAGTTTCTTATAACCCTGATGTTAAGCGGGATTTTTTTTTTAGTGGGGTCACTCTCTCGGCGGCTTGCATTAATTTATATTTAAAATGTAGTTTTGGATAGTTTGGGCGGTATGCCTTTTTGTGGCATATCTGCCCTTTATGTAGATTATTGGAACGTACCGTGAGTTTACTCTTTCCCTTTCCATTTCTTTTTATATAATTTTGTTTCCCTTGTTTTTTTTAAACCTGAAATTTCCCTTGGCAGACTTTTAATATTTGGTTTAGGCGTGTGATGTTTTATTACTTGTGCCTATCTCTGGTCTTAATTTAAGCTTGGTTTTACTTGACTTTTCTGAAATTAACTCAGATAAATAATTTGTATAATGCCTTGTGATGAATAAATAAGTTTCTTCAGTTTAAAATTTCTGTTTATTTTCCCATGTGCTCTATCTCGTTAGGGTTAATCTTCCTTTTGTTACGGTTAGGGTTATCGACGCCTTGCCTATTTAGTTTAGGGTTTCGAACTCTGGGGAGTTCAAACGTAACTATTGCGTTTTCATTATTTTTTACATTATAACTAACCACTTTACGACATTTGGTGCTCGTGCCTTTCCTTTACTATTTGGGCTATGTCGATTTTTTTTTTGTCTGCCATGTGTTTTCTTAATCGTTTTGCTATTCATTTTTTCTTTGGGTGCTCACGGTACCGTGTCCTGTTACAATAAAAAATAAATAAATAAATAAATAAATAAATAAAATAAAAAATAAATAAAAATAATAAATAAGACTGAAGAAATTTATTAAATTTCCTGAGTGTTGATGGTTGTTTATCTCCTGCTGTTGTTCATCATCTGCATTTGATCCAGTTTCTTCTGCTGGGATGACTTAATAATATTCTGCCATCGATTCTTACGTCACTGAGGTGTGTCTGCCTTCCTGATGTATGCTGCTGCTTCAAAATCTTCGTGTTGTGCCATCCTTTCCTCCGGTTCCCCCTGATGATATCCTTCCTGATGTGTGCTGCTGCTTCAAAATTTCTTCGTATTGTGCCATCCTTTCCTGATGATATCTGCGTATTCGGTACACTGCAATTTATTTTTGCATCGAAAAAGATTCTTCTCATCGTTCGCGCCGTGTGTTGCTCCTGCTCGTCGAAACGCTTGTATTAATGTGAATGGGTTATAAATTTTTGGTGCTTCGTGGTGTGAATCATACGGACAACTGTGATGCGACCTGATCAATCGGCTACACAGTATGAACATCATTAATCGCGCTTTTTTTGATGAACCTTTTTGCATCATTCCGTCAGTGTGTCAGCAAGTTTAACATAAACTTCAATACCACATGTGTCATCGGACATCATTTGTCATCGGGATCAAATTCCTGCCTTTTCAACTGATTTTTCTTCTGAACTACAACAATTTTTTAAAATCTGTTTACCTGAACTTTTTTAACGACCGAAACATTTTGTAGTTTTACTGAATAGCTGGTATTTACATAGTTGGTGATTGGTTTTGATTGGTTGCAGCATTTTTCTCCACATTTTCTTTTTTTTTAAATAATGTGTTATGAGACTAATTCGTTTCTTTGCTCTGACATCAAATCTCCTTTTGAAAATTTTGTTGATATTTTAATTTAACTACAACTATTCAAAAAAAAGAAAAGAAAAATATCTACATTGAAGTCATTGATTTAATTTTGTTTCTGTCCCCTCTTATCATTGCCTGAAATTTTATTATTCAAATTGTATGATTTATGTGTGTTTTTAGTCAGTGTGTGCTTTCTCACAAAAAGCAGCATTTGACGGGTTCCCTTCACAAGATGTTGGGAATTAATTTATCCAGTATAAACAAAAATACTGAAGGAGGTGTACTGCACTTCAATTTTTTTAAATATTTTTAGTTCACTGAAACTGAAGATAAAAATAATTTTAATTATTTTAAATTTATATGTTAATTGTTCTGTGCTTTGATTATTGTTGGGTGACAAAATTTTTTAATTTGACAACTGCTGTTGGTTTTGTTTTCAAAAAAAAAAAAAAGTATCCATTCTATTGACATTATATGAGTTCCTAAAACTTTTTCACAGGTCATTTTCAATTTAGACTTGCATTAATTTTGGTTGTAGCTGTAGTATGCCATTTAGTACTATAGTTCATTTTTGCACTTAGTAATGTTTTCCTTTGAGTAATAAATAAAATAATTTTGTTTTTTTCATGTTGGTACAAATTCGAAAAATGTGAGCACGTTTTGAAATATCATTTTGGGTGACGTTGCACATATCAGGGATATTTGACTCAATTTGGTGTGTTTTTAGTATCTTTATGAAACTTAATTAATTCTATGCTTTTTATAACAAGTTTAACAGACTACTTGAATACACATACTTGAATTTTCACATGTTATCATTGATGTTCTGTGTTTTCAACATTAAATATTCTTTCCTTACAAAAAAAAAAAAAAATCATAAAGGTCAGGTTATTCATGCTGTTTAATGATTCCATACTATGTACCTTTCATTTTTAAATTACTCATGATATTTGTTAGGGTTTAATTATGGATATCTTGCTCGAGTGGGCACGTACTTGATGCCTGTGTTTACATCTCAAAAGAGTTTAGTTCAATCGTCAGTTAGTTTTGGTAAATGAATTTCTCTGTTTATTTTTTAATGAAATTCAATTTTGAAGAAAAACATATATTCAATATGATATCGGGTTTTGTGCAGCTGTTGCATGAAGCCATATGCCTTTAGGGTTCAATATTGAAGATTTGATTAATCATGTTGTCTAATTAACTTTTGGGTATTATTTTGTTTGTCGGTCAGTGTGTTTGGTATGACTTAATCAGTTCATGCAGGCATGAACTTTAGTACTAGACAGTTTGAGTCATGTTGGACATTCCTTGCATGTCAACAAAATTTTACCATTCACTTAAAAATTTTGTTTTTATTGGATCATTGCATATGTATGTTATAATCTGTCTGCCTTGTTTTCTATCTTTCATGTTTGCCTTACTCTCTTTTTCTCCTTTTTTTTTTTCATTTTTCTTTGGCCTTTGGCCTTTTCAAAAAAAAAAAAAAAAATTCTAATGAAAGGGGAGTAATGTCATGTGTAATATTTTATTACACACTCCATTGGTTAAAATTTGGATTTTGTTCCTTTTACTTTGGTTTTCTTCCCCGCTCTGCGTTTAAATTCCTGTTCTTGTTACCATGCACTTTCTGTGGGACATTTGGCCATTGGCATCTTGCGGTTTGGAAGAAATGCTTGTTTGATCATTTATCGCTTTTGGCGACTTTTTCCCCTCTTCTCCTCTACTCTGTCTTGGCGATGCGCCGTTTTGAGAAACCTGCTTTGGCTCGGCTCTTGGCGAATTCCTTAGTTTCTTGTAACCTGGTGTTAAGCGGGATTTTTTATCTCTCTCGGCTCTCTCTCGTCTCTCGGCGGCTTGCACTGATTTAGATTTAAGATGTAGTTTAGATATTTTGGGCGGTATGCCTTTTTGTGGCATATCTGCCGTTTATGTAGATTATTGGAACGTACCGTGAGTTTACTCTTTCCCTTTCCATTTCTTTTTATATAATTTTGTTTCCCTTGTTTTTTTTAAACCTAAAATTTCCCTTGGCAGACTTTTAATGTTTGATTTAGGCGTGTGATGTTTTATTACTTGTGCCTATCTCTGGTCTAAATTTAAGCTTGGTTTTACTTGACTTTTCTGAAATTAACTCAGATAAATAATTTGTATAATGCCTTGTGATGAATAAATAAGTTTCTTCAGTTTAAAATTTCTGTTTATTTTCCCATGTGCTCTATCTCGTTAGGGTTAATCTTCCTTTTGTTACGGTTAGGGTTATCGACGCCTTGCCTATTTAGTTTAGGGTTTCGAACTCTGGGGAGTTCAAACGTAACTATTGCGTTTTCATTATTTTTTACATTATAACTAACCACTTTACGACATATATAAATTGCATTTAGATACTATTCCCCTGGTGAAAATTTTAAAATGTTTTGTAAGAAGAATTTGAGTAGATGAAAAAGAACCTTATCACAATCCCTTAAAGGGACACATTTTTGTAAAATACTTTTGATAGGTATTAAATTGTCCGAAATAAAAAGATAAATGAATGAGCAAAATTGCTAACGTAAATTCATAATTCAAAAAATTAGAATCACTATCTGAACATCGCGTTGTGTAAATCTCTAAAATTTTTAAAATGCACAAATATTAGAACACTAAATAATGAAAGTGAATATGACTTACCGAATGATCTTTATTAATACACTTCATCAAACAAGACAATCATACTGGTGGGCCCACAAGTCAAACAATATGCGAAGTTGGAATACATAACGGAGAGCACGTGGTGGCATTGTAAGTAGAGTTCAAAAAAGGCTCCGGAAAGCTATTAAAATGTCTGTACCTCGAAAATTAAGTAGCAATTCAGATGATCGGTCTTTATCCATGACCAGCACATTTTTGTAGTACAGTAGCACTTGATTCCTTTCGGTTGCGTTGCAAAAGAACCGTTTTAGGGTTATATACCCTTTGTCTCTCAGGCGCGACTCATCCAATCCGAGCCAATCCACAAACATCCGTAGTAAAGGGGCACATTTCTTCTTTTAAACATCACTAAATGATTTCTGGGCTAAAATATATTAATTCCTTTACAACATTTCACGAGATATAAGGAATTTTTATCCTCCATCGAGACGTGAAGAACAGCACATCACGAAAACCAAAATCGACGTTCCAAACACACCAGCTAGCAGAAAAAAAAAGACAGGAGAGGAAATCACACCGCTCCAAACTGGGGAAAATCGCATGACGTCAAACTCGTCATACTTCTCTTTTGCAATCATGGATACGGAAAGCTTAAAATGTGCTGTCATCTGGTAAGGAGCCTCGTAAACACAGTTCAAATATCACGCACTTGCAGTTTAATTTGAATTTACTGATTCTCAGATCACCTTCTTCACATTCCACCCCCCGACAGAGAAAAATACACATATACACAAAATACAATACATAAAAATACATAACATTTTGGTAAGTCAAATGTTTCGTTATTCAGTGCATTCATCTCTTTCCAAAGGGTCACTTCAGATCATAACATTACCTACACCTCGATCAACAAACCATACATAAATTTGCATGTTGTCATAAGAATGAAACGAAAATTTTTTTTTTTTTTTTTGTAAAAGGGAGAGAAAAAAATTTTTTTTTTTTTGCAATGAATTCTCTCTAATACCAATATGAACATTGTAAAAGAATTTAAAGTACTTTGTCTCAAAACTAAGTTTTGTAGTGCCAGCCTAACCAAAAAGTAATTCCCTGAGGTCGCGAGTCCCAAGGAAAAAAATTTTTAGACATTCGACCATTCGTACCATGAATCATATGGTAAAGAAAAAAAACAAAACAAAAAAAAAAAATTTATTACCAATGAAGATTTTTTTTTTTTTTTTATTCATTCTCTTTTTCTTTTCTTTCTTTTTTTCTTTTTTTTTTTTTACATTAATTGGCACTAAAAATCTTACTAAAGTGAAGTTTTACTTCCCTTTCGGAATCATCATTTTCGTTTTTGAGTAGGTAATTGTTGTTTCTGAAACTTTTAGTGACTACGTACAACCGAAAGGAATCAAGTGCTACTGTACTACAAAAATATCCTGGTCACGGCACCATTATATTAAATTGTCCGAAATAAAAAGATAAATGAATGAGCAAAATTGCTAACGTAAATTCATAATTCAAAAAATTAGAATCACTATCTGAACATCGCGTTGTGTAAATCTCTAAAATTTTTAAAATGCACAAATATTAGAACACTAAATAATGAAAGTGAATATGACTTACCGAATGATCTTTATTAATACACTTCATCAAACAAGACAATCATACTGGTGGGCCCACAAGTCAAACAATATGCGAAGTTGGAATACATAACGGAGAGCACGTGGTGGCATTGTAAGTAGAGTTCAAAAAGGCTCCGGAAAGCTATTAAAATGTCTGTACCTCGAAAATTAAGTAGCAATTCAGATGATCGGTCTTTATCCATGACCAGCACATTTTTGTAGTACAGTAGCACTTGATTTCTTTCGGTTGCGTTGCAAAAGAACCGTTTTAGGGTTATATACCCTTTGTCTCTCAGGCGCGACTCATCCAATCCGAGCCAATCCACAAACATCCGTAGTAAAGGGGCACATTTCTTCTTTTAAACATCACTAAATGATTTCTGGGCTAAAATATATTAATTCCTTTACAACATTTCACGAGATATAAGGAATTTTTATCCTCCATCGAGACGTGAAGAACAGCACATCACGAAAACCAAAATCGACGTTCCAAACACACCAGCTAGCAGAAAAAAAAAGACAGGAGAGGAAATCACACCGCTCCAAACTGGGGAAAATCGCATGACGTCAAACTCGTCATACTTCTCTTTTGCAATCATGGATACGGAAAGCTTAAAATGTGCTGCCATCTGGTAAGGAGCCTCGTAAACACAGTTCAAATATCACGCACTTGCAGTTTAATTTGAATTTACTGATTCTCAGATCACCTTCTTCACAATAGGGATATGAGTAAAAATATTTTCCGATCTATTTATTTTGAGTAGGTTTTGAAAAATGCAAAAATTTATAACATTAGCGCTTACAGAAAAAAAAAAAAAAAAAAAAAAAAAAAAAAAAAAAAAAAAAAACAGAATACATACATAAATCATAAACGACCCGGCAGATTTTTATTGGACAAAATCCAAGAGAAAGAACTTACGTTATTTGGAAATGCCACCTTAGGTAAAACTGGAGTTTAATTTCAACTCTGCCAAACGTGGACGACGTCCCTAAGTTGAAACCATATTTTAATTCTCGTTCCAAACACTAAATCAGTTTTCTCAAAATGTTCCTATGCTATATTCCGTTACCAATTGAGCTATTTCTAGATCACTTACGGTTACTCCCTACCAATTCAAAGACACATTTTTTTTCTTTTAATACAAACTTTTCTTACGTCAAATTGGTGTTCCTTTGACTCAGTTCTGCCTAATCCGTCGCCAAGACTAGTGGTGTTCCCTACCATTTCCGACTGTTAGAATGGCGTCACTTTCGGGCTAAAAACATTTCAAAATAAAGTGAGCAATTGACTTTTTGAGATATATTTTCAGTAAGCAACATCATTGCAAATGTCTAATTCAAAAAAAAAAAAAAAATGAACCATGTTTCGGTGTTTCAAGAATCTCATTTTTCATTGGGAAAAGATATGAGTGTCACTATGTAAATTCCTTACGCCAAAAGCCCACATTTTTCCACAATAACGACAATTTTATTTTTTTATACTTGAATGAAATGATAATAACATTTGATTTTACCTGAAAACTCTATATAAAATTCTGTGACGCATGCGAAACTTGTTTCATGAAACTTCACTTCGTCCGTGTTCAACAAATAACTTGCGTCAGGTCACTTGAAGACTTTTATTCTATGTCACTCCGTGACATTGACGGAGATTGACATTCGTTGAAACGTTGGCGTTCTTGAACACTATCTAAGCTTTTACTGTGGCAAATCATGACTGTCATATTAGAGAGTCCTATTTTAGTCACTGTGTTATTAAGAATATCGTTCTTAACACTGACAAAACATTGTAATCACACTACACAATATTTCACAATCACAAATAACTAAATACTTTGTTAAATTCTGCAAAATTGTGCGCTTAGATTCACTATAAAACATTTTTCTTCAAATTTAATACAAACTAGAATGACTAAAACCAAAATCTCATCAAATTTCAAAATCACAGAATCTTTTGACATTAACTATTCATAAAACTTTCGCAATAATATAAATATGCTCACGCAATTTGCTTCGGAAATTTATATTAAATTAAATGAATACGGAGCTCGGCAGCGCTATGTACCCAACAGAACATCTCAACGCGGGTTCTTTTCAATCGTCAACACTAATTCTATTCATCTGAAATACGTGAAAGGAGAAAACAACAAAGCAAGTGTAATTCCATTTTCGGAGACGCTCTTAATATATATAGGTATGTTTCATATTCATTGTTCTAGAGAAAACATTATTCATTTTCCCCATTTTCGTGTGCAGGTACGATCACCCTTTCATGGTGAAAGAAACTCCATCCCTGGAGGATGCTACCGTAAGAAGCGCATTCCCTTGACAAAAACACCTTTTCAAACGTCATGGAGGAATCTCATTCCCCTGATAGAACTGCACCATTCATCAAGTTCTGAATGTCCGGGAAGAAATTCAAGCTTTCAGAATTTGTGTTCCCTTGTCAGCTTTCTCGCTTTATCATTAAAGTAAAGGACATTTTATTTCGGTTATTTTACGTGAACCCTTTGAAAGAGGAAGTTTCAAGCGGCTTCATAATTCTCTTGAATTAAATGGGCCCTTCCTTGGTAAAATAAGTGGAGCCGTTTGTTAAAGTACACGGGTGGGCAAAGTTTTACTCTCAAAATTTTTGACTTTTTCTTTCCCCATAACTGAAATCAGTTGAACTTAATGAAACAAAGATGAATAATTGAAAAAATAATAGAAATTTTGTATAACTCATCAATTAACGTAACAGAGGCAACTTGTATATATTTTCAGTTCATGAAACTTGTACAAAAGTACAAACTGCAATGACATAAAAATCCTAGATTGCAGTAGAGATTTTCTCAATAAGTTAATTTAATATCGGAACAATAACTAATTTTACCACAAAGTATAGTTGCATTATTTATCAAAATTAAACAGCCATTAAAATACACTACTGAATAAAGTTATCAATTAAGAATCCTAATCTGTGCTTTTTTTATACCTAAACCCAATTTAATAGTGCTTTGTTAAAATAAATAAGAAAGGACAGACATTCAGAGTAACTAGAAACTTAAGGAAGCAATTAATATCATTTTTAAGAAAGATTTTTTAATATCTTAGCATCCTAGCAGCATCATTTCATCGGCCGATGATCGGCCATTCATCGAAACCCGATGAAATTCTTATCGGCTGATGATCCAATATGTCTCATCGGCAAAACAGAATCCGAGCAGCGAAATCCGATGAGTTTTGCTCGAAATTCGATGATATTTGGAGCAATTTACGGGCAGAACAGTCCCGTGCCGATGAATTTCAACGGGAAACTTGATCGGAAGGATATCGTTTTCCGGTGGAATATCGCTCGGCTTATTTTCATCGGGAGAGTTGATCATAAGGATATCGCTTTCCGATGAATAGTAGCGCATTGAAAACCGTGCTCGGATACTGATCGGAACGATGTCATCGTGCGTTACGGGATCAGTTTACGAGGAGTTCAATGATCGGTCGAGCAAAATCCAACGAGGTGATGCTACTTGGGCATTGACTAAAATCTGGTTAAAAGTACAAAGTCCAAGGTAAATCACAGTAAAAATTTTAAAGAGTAAATGCATTAAAAGCCATAACAGGAAAAAGTGCTGTGAATTTTTATTGTTAAATTCTCATTTTTCTAAAACTAATGAAAAAAAAATAAGATGTGAATTTTAAATAAAAATGTGTGTATGCAATTCTACGTTTTTGGTTGTCTTCTCATTATTACGTTTTATGGCAGGAGAAAAATACACAATTAATCTTGCCATTGGATGCTTCTTTTTTATGTATGTTGAACGATAAATACGACTTAAAACAGAAAAACTAACAAATTGCAATTTTCTATGCAATTTTTTATTTCCCCAATTTTTTAAATTGTTAAAAAAAAACCTTTCATAATGTTGAATTTTCTGTTCAGAAACAATTTTTGTTATTTGATTCTTGTTTTCATGTTTTTATAGTTGGTAAATCCTGTATTTTTTATATTGAAATTCAAAGGATTTTGAAATGTCTTAAGCTTTACATCATGCAGAACAAGTGTTAAAAGTTGCGATCAATATACCATTTGAACACATTTTACAACTTTTGTTCATAGATTGGAACAGACGTATTTCTGTTACTAGCCCAATCAGAGAGTTGTTCCCATTGAGCACATTTGGTAAAGTCTTTATTCATATTAAAATCTTTTGAACTTTTAACAGAACAAACGACAAGTCGTCAAATAGTATGGTCCACACGGGCCCACCAGCAACTCAAAGGCATTTCAAAATCTTTTGAACTATTTACCGGAACCAACGCAAGTTGTCAAATAGTATGGTCCACACAGACCCAACAACAATCCAAAGGCAAATCGCTGGGGTTGTTTGGGCTGTTCTTTAGATTTTCCCTGGAAGTGAAGGAATAATTGTTTAACATAAGGGTTTTCAACATTTTTTCATGACATAAATAACCACATTTTCTATATGAGTTACAGTTTTAGACATGTAGAAATACTTTGAATTTCAAAATAAAAAGAATGGTATTTAACGATTTAACAAAAAAGAATATATAAATTTAAAAACCTCAATTCATCGTGAACATAAATTCAGTCAGGAAATGATTTAATTGATGAAAAAATTTTAAAGCGTATGTTAAATTTTCCTCATAAGGTTAACAAATATTAATTACTTGCAGCGAGCTTTAATATTTCAGTTAACCACCGTTCAAAGAAGATAAGACTGGAATAAAACAAGTTCTAAAGAAATTTTGATTTTTTGCACTAAGTTTAACCTGAGGTTGGAGACATACAAACATGTGTATGGGGGGGGGGGTTCATTACACCTGACTCACGATTTATCAATTGTAAAGACAAATGTTTGTGAAACGACAAACCGCGCCGAATTGAAAAAAAACAATTAATAAGCAATCCTTATTCCAACATAAAAAATGGCATCCGATGATATTCCAACGCATTTTAAATGCCAATCAGTACACAGTTATTTACACTAAGCAATCTTTTTTTATTATCCGCAACGAGTAGAGACACCTCTATCATGCATATAAACAATACATAATAAATTAAATTCACAGAAAAGCATGTACTTATAGTAAAATAGCAAGTTTATTTTTCGAAAGAATTATTTTTTAATGTACATAACGGCAAGTACTCTTTTTAAGATAACTGAATTTACGACTTTGGAGAGAACTGGCGATTTCTTCTTTTACAGATGACTACCTCGACTCTAACCCTCAAGAAGTTAAATCATAACATTACGTGCTACCCCCATTTTATCTTTAACTTGTAGCCAAACATTCAACTGCCGTGTTGTCTTAATAAATTAGCTCAGTTTTAGATCCTTGTTTTTTTTTTTTATGTTGTTGTTCGTTTTATATGATTTGTTGTTTTATTTCCAAAAATAGAAGATAGGTCCATCATTTACATTTTTTATTCAAAATTATTTTTCCTCACAAGACTCTCATTTGACATGCATTTTTTCTACGGGAATGCTATTCGTAGGATATATTTATAATCATAAATTTTAGTTGCTCACATTAGATTGTTTTCATTTTGTTTAATCAAAAAATACTTCATATTTGAGCATGTCTAACATTTTTCTAGTAGTTAATTTCAAATTTCAGAGTTAATGCATTACTCCTAGTTAAATATTATTATTTTTCAAAAAAAAAAAAAAAAAATCTTAGAAGTAAAACGCTAAAGAAAGCAATGCCGGAATATTCACCTTTCATTTCCCTTTATTTCCACCTCTTATATTTTACAGCTTTATAGACGCATTATGATAACATTTTTGTTACATTTTAGTAGTTATGGAAAATTATCGATTTCTAACCACGTTGTTTTAATTCATCTATTCCTTCCTTTAAAAAAGAAATTGTATCACATATTTCACATAATGATTGTAGTTGTCTTCAATGTCTAACAATGTCTAAAATAAATTGCATATTTTTCGTGCTGCATAAAAGCCCTTAAGATAAGTCTTGTAGCAGCGACCAGCGGTGCGCAATAATTCTTAATCACGGCTATTACTTTAAAGTGAATGGCAAAACTTCGTAGTGTGATTAAGCATCTGCACTTGATTTCACGACAGAAAAGAAATGATCATGCTTCTTGTAATTTCTATCTTTTGATACGCATGTGTAGCATTACTCTTTCATAACTAAAGGAACTCATTTCCATAGTAATGACCTTCTGAAAGAAATACATTTGGTTTTGAAAATTGCTTTCTGGAAATTTTTTCGACGAATCCTCTTTCTCAATTTCTTACTAATCATTTTCAAAAAAGTTTGGGTTAACAAAGGTCTGGATACTAATGTAAGCCTTTACGTCAAAAGTTAAAGCACTTTAGTACACAATACATTAAGGACAACATTTGTTTAAGAACATTTTTATTCACTCTAAAATGTACTTGTACTTCGAATAATAAACTTTTGCTTGGAAACAGTAGCCAAGATGAAATGAAAATGTTTTAACACCTTAAAAATGTTTATTACATCTGCACAGACTTTAAGTTTTGAAGCATTTAACTTGATAAGAGATAAGCAATTCATCTGCATACACAAAAACAATAAGCGTGCTTCAGAGTATCAAGGATCTTTTTTCAATGCTAATAGTAAATTTTTCAATATTAAAAAACGTGAGGCAGGGGAGCCACAGGGTAGGATTATGGCTCAAGTTGGTCCATCAAAATTTCTGGGAGGTGTTTTTTAAAACTAATTTATTTATTTATTTAAATCATTTTTTAATTAATTTATTTAATAACAAATATTCATCAATTTATTCTTTTAATTTATTTTTGTATATGCGTGTGTGTTCTATGAATGTCTGGAAGGAAAAAAAGTGTTTCTATTCGGCGCATATCTCAAACTTTAAAAAATATATGTATATAGTATATAAAAAAATAGTGATAATTTTAAAAAAAATAAATAAGTAACATTTTAAAAAATAAATAAAATAAAAAAGAGGGGCAAAAATAAAAATAAAAAGCGCAAGAGGGTTGTGAAAAAGGGGGGGGGTTGCGCTATTGAGCTTGGGGGGGGGAGCACCCCTGAGGTTAAGGGAATGTAGGAAAACTTGAAAAAGTGAAAATGCATTGTTTAAGACTTGTAAATGTCGGCTGGTGGCGTGGTAGTATGGCGTTGGCTTTCCACGTCTTGGGCTCAAGTTTCGACTTGAGGTGACTGGTCGGTGAATTTTCGAGATGCAGAAAACCCTCACTGCCCATGTCGTATGATTATGCGACATGCAAAATATCCCTTAAATATTCGCTTGACTTTGAATTCCTTCTGCACAATATTAAATTCCTAGTGCAGTTTCGCATTCAAGAGAGATCGGATGCCTCCATTTAATGGAAACTGGGTGTTACGATTGAAGGGTTTAGGGGATGAAGGAGTTATGTGACAAAACAAAAATTCCGAGTAATTAAGGTTCTCAGTTTTATTGTTGAAGTTGTGGCAGCTTTTTTTTCCCCTAGTCTTTTCGTTAGTGTGCCTATGAAATTGTTCTAATGGCATCTACTTTTTGATGTACCAAGTTTTATTTGCTTACCTGTATAAGTTGCTTACCATTGTCCGGGTCAAGAGTGTTCATTTCTTAAAATGCAACATTGCCCCTTCATCCTCTAAGCCCTTCAATTATCCGTGTCATTGCGTCCGCAACTTAATAGTGGCACATTACGGCTGGATGCCACATCAGGAAATCACACTACATCTGTAAAAGATTAAAGACGCATACCGCAGCTCCATTTAAAAGAAAACAAAAGTTGTACATTGAAAAAAATACACTTTAAAAATTCTAGTGCATAAATGAAGTTTAATATATTGTACAATAGAACTTGTATTTTTGTTATTTTCCACCTTTTACTGAAATTTCATCATCAAATAAAAGTGATAATTAAAATGATTTTTCAATGAATTATTTTCACCTTGGCTAATACAAATATTTTTCAGTGAATTAACAAAATTAATGAATTTGCAGAAACAAACATAAGGGTAAGAGCTAGAACGAGCATTTAGTAAGCTTTCTCTCGAACAATTCAAGCATTTTCAACTTAATAAAAATGAAAAAACTGTCGAAACGTTATCGAATTATCCGTAAATCTATGCTATACCAAAATAAAAAAGAAAAATATTATATATATATATATATATATATATATATATATAATATATATATATATATATATATATAATATATATATATATATATATATATATATATAATATATATATATATATATATATATATATATATATATATATATATATAATATATATATATATATATATTTATTTATTTATTTATTTATTTATTTATTTATTTAAATGAGTTACTTTTATCTGGTTGGGGTTATTATTTAGATGCTTAAAATTTTCACTCTCTGTATGATAAATGTTTAAATACAGAATGTTATGTATGTTACAAAGAAGTCATATAAACATTATACAGCTAATTTCTGTATTAATAAATACAATTCGTGTGAAAAATTTATTTTGTACAGTGTTGTATGGAAAGTTTTTATTCTTGGAACATTCCTTATTAGACACAACCAAAAAAATTAAAATGTAGACCCACAAAATTAGTTTCTTTCTGATAGGTTAAAAAAAACACACACACACACAGGACATTTGAATTGCCGTGTATCTTTTTTTTTAATTAGCATAGGAACGTTTTACGGGAACTTGTGATTTCGACACCAAGTCTGTGTCCTAATGTTTAGATTTAGTGGTGCTAATTGAGAAATAAATGTATTTAAGAGTGTATTTGTTTATAACTTTACAGAATTTGAAAAGAAATCACTTTGATAAGTGTTATCACTTAAAACTTGGCCAATTTTAAGTTTGATCACACAAGTAAAACCTAAAAGCAATTCGTTCTTTAACAAGTTTCAAGCACAAGATTGAAAAACTTGTTTACATTAAAACCATTCCGTTACAAGCAAACATAAAATTAATTGACTATATTTTTTTCCATAAAAATATTCTTTGTGTAAAATTCATCAGATAAATATATATATATATATATATATATTATGCTGCTCATCTTTGTTCCTTTTTACGTTGACACTATCATTTTATCTCTTGTCAAATAAATGCTACGAAAAATAACCTCTTCTAGATAAGCAATAAATTTTTCCCCTAAGAAAGTGACGTGTCCAAAACTTCAAAAACGTTGAATGTATAACAACAATTCTATTTTTCAGCATCTAACGACATCAGCTTTGAAATTTAGTAGCCTTTAAATAGCATAATGTAGATTTTTAATGCAGATTTTGGACAAACTGAACAAATTATTTCGTATTTGAGCTGCAATACAAAAGATACTTTTAAGAATGTGTGTTTAACAATTGTTAATGTCAATTTTTTGCACTAGAATTTAGTTTTTCAACGTAATTTAGTGCAATAGTTCTTGAAGAGATGAAATGGGTAGAAACTATAAGTTTGAGTAACGTTGTTTAAAGCAGAAAATTTATAAGAACTGAAGCTGTAAAGTAGCTTTTACGTCCCTTTAAAATGATGAAAATAATGTATGAGGACACAGTTTCAAAAATGTGTTAAAGACATAGTGAAACTTATTGGCAAACGTGCTTATGAAGAACACATACAATGCAAACGCATTTATTAAATTTTAAACACCGCTTTAAGCGCTTAGAAGCAGAGGCGCCCTAAGGGCTCTGCTCCTAACTTCGTTTATCCAGCATCCCAGAGGCATAGATTTGAATGAGGAGCTTATAAAATTTTGAAACCACGACATTTTAACGTGCACCAGTCACCATTAGCTTACAAGGATGATTTTCAATTGGCAGTCATCAAACCAGCAACTTTTCTGTTAGGAGTCCAATGCTTTCTCGTCCAGGCCAGCGCGGGCGATTTACAAGAAAAAAATGTTTTGCAGAGCATTATGTATAAGCTCTGTGAATCTGCACTCCTGCCAAAATATTACGTAAATTACACATAATTGCGCATAATAAAGAAAGGCTATGAATATACAATAAATCATTCAAAGTTAAAACTTTTAATAAGCTGCATTTAGCTTATTTCAACACTTTTTTTTATTGAAACTGTTTTACCAGTAAATTAATGTTTACGAAAGATATTTGGAAATATATACCTAAAGGGTAAAGAATAATATAATCGGCTAAACTTCATTAAAGCCTTACACTAACTTTTGATGTATTAAAACTTGGGAAATCGAGGTAAATAGAACTTGAGTTACTGTCTTTTTATGTGACGCAATAAAGCTAATTTAGAACTGTTGTTGACTGCAATCACGGGTTAAGGTTTACCCTAGAGGTTTTAATACAAAATAAGAAACATGGTAGTAACTTTTTTTTTCTTTTATCAGACAGTCTCAGCGGACTCAAGGAACGGTCAACGTAGATTGTCACGTACAGGAGACAGTTCGAAAATACAAGTGGGAAAACCTTTCTTGTAACTATATTCTGTATATGTTTTAAGAAGCAAATTTGCTTAGAATACGATTGGGGTTTTTTTACGGCGGGGTTTGTGTAAGTAATAATGCAAATGTAGTACCAAAATACACTTCAATGCTTAGTTAAAAATATTTTTGCTTTCAGAAACCGGAAAAAAATGAAAAATGTTAAGGAAAAATATTTACAAAATGAAGTTAAATACATGTGTTTCTCAGTAGATGCCATTTATAATAGGTTTGTGACCTTGTTATTATTGTTAAGTATTTTTAATGGAATATCAAAACAACTTGTTTTCTTTTTCTCTTTGGGGCAATGCCAAATTGCTATATATTTTCTTTTTGAAATTTATCTGCGCATTTAACTTGATGAAGTAGTAGCAAAAGTGAAAAATGAAATTTCATTGAGAGCGACACCCGTAGTTTCCTGTCGTAAAAGACCAAGGGCATCTTTCAGGTGCGGGTGTTGCTTATCGCAGAAGCTCCGGTAAATTTTGAAGATTACCTCCGTGTAAATGTACTCATTGTCTAACTCTTTTAATTTTGAATTTTCTTTCGTGAAAAGAGCGTGAAAGTAATGCTTCCTTTGTTTCTACTTACTGTTATCTCATTGTTGTGTTTGTTAACTTAATACAATTAAAAAAAAATGCAGCTTTAAAACTTTTTTTCTTGAACAAATAAAACAGCACACTCACATAAAATAGAAAATTTAGAAGAAAAAAGTCTGATTATTCGCTAGTTTCTCTATTCCGACGAATGCGATTCTCATATTGTTTCAAACAAAAGCCGAAATTTCTGCTGAACTTGAAGCCCAATAGAATTTTCTGTTGTATCATATAACATGTTGTGAAATGGGTCAGTTTTTAGCAGGTTTGACAGGGTGTAGCTCATACGGTTGTTTTTGAAAATGTCGATCGAAAATTTTGATGAAAGTTTAATTCTGAGTGTCTCTAATGTTTAAAAGCTTGTAGCTCGCTGTCAAGTGCGACTATTTTAATGGAAGAAGTGTCATTTTGTGGGATTTAGTCTGTTCTTTTTAAATATGTCTTTATTTTGTCTGTAGGTCTTGCAGGAATTTCAAGAAAGGTCTTTGTCTCAGATTTTTGCTTTTTCTCTCATTTTTCTTTTTCTGCCATAACTCGATTACAGTTATGAATAGGACAAAAAACCCACATATTACTTTTTTCTCAACTATTGTTATCTTATTTCTTTAATATTAAATAATTACTTAAAAATTGCGAAAAACTAAATTTAATACACTACAAGTGAAGCCAAACAAAATGTCATTTACCGTTGTTTATACATAAAGATTAACGCTAGTTTAAGTAACACAAAATACCGAATAGTGATATATATTTCTATTGTGTCCTCAACTATAAAAAATGCATGTTTAAGAGAGGAAATGTGTGTATTTTTTAAGAGCAATAAAAGCTACATTCTCCCTTTAATGGTGCTTGCGATGCCCATTCCAAAAGTGCATTTCTATGGATGCTTCACCAAATGAGGTTCATTACAGGATCGCCTGGAGACAAATGGATTATTCAGAAATGTCATTATGATTTGCATAAAAACCATTAAGTCACATCTGGTTATTTTTGTATGAGATAATTATTCATAAAAGATTTATTCTTCAGCATTGAATATTTTCTCATTATTTTAATTGAAAAACACGCTAGGAAATGCATTCATATCAGGTAGCAGAGGAATTATTCATTAGCAGATAATTCCGTTTTCGACGGTAAACACAAACAGAAATGTAAGTAAAACTTAATCCCCATGAAATATATGATGGAAGTTTCTTTTTTAACATGTGGATGTTGCTGCTTACCAGTATGTTTCACTTTTCAGCAATATGTTAAAATATGCAAAAGAGAAATTTGAATATGAAGCTTGCAAAAAGCATTGAGAGACTGCTTTTTGATACATGTACAACTAAAATGCTTAAATCCAGGTTTCGGTTTCTTGATTTGCAAGTGAATTAATAGTAAGAAAATCTGTCAAGAACTAAACGAGCCTACTTTCCCGTACATCGACATCGGCATTCTAGCATCTGATCAATATTATCTTGATTATCTGAGACTGAAAATTATGTCAAACATACCTTTATAGCAATTAAAGCTGATTTCTAAATGCAAAATATATCAATCTCATCAGATGAAATAGACCAGTAAAAAGTAAATAAACGAATAAATAAAGTTTTGTCTTACCTTTTAGAGAATGTAACTGTTATAGTTCTTCCGTAGAAAAATTCCTAAATCGTTTTCAAAATAAATAAATAAAAGTACAAAGAACATCAAAACACATTTTATCAAAGAAAGAAAAAAAAAAAAAACTCATTCGTTAATAAAATGTCCAGAATTTCATTTTTTATTCCGTTGCCAGTTAATAAATATAAATAAAGAATAAAATATTCTCGTGAATGAACAATTTTTGTAACAAAAAAAATCGTCTGCCAAAAAAAATAATAATAAATAAAACAAAACAAATAAATAAATAAACAAAAAAATCGTCTGACAACAAAAGAACAAACAAAAAAAGTCATTTTTTTCTGAGCCTGCATTTCTACCGTGTTTGCGAAGTCGGAGTCGGAATCAGAGTCCTCCCAGAAGAATATTCAGAAAAGTGCTTTACATACATTATTTATCAAAACCATTTTCTTACAAAGTTAGTTTGAAGGAAATCCGTCTTTAAGTTCAGAATCAACATTCAACTTAAATTTCCCCGTAGGCGCTAATGTTAAGTTCTTTTCTGAAGGGTTCAACGTTGAACAAAAAATAGTTCAAATCAAAGAACAAAATATGCGAATGAGCCTCTCCGAGATCTTTCGAACAAAAAAAAGTTTATTCAATTCGAATGGTTTTCTTAAAAATTATTAGGTGAGGAAAGGTTGCTTCAACGGTTCAATGTTGAACGAAAAAAAGTTCAAATTGAAAATTTAAACATGATAATGAAGTATCCTCGCTGAAAACCTTCGAACAAAAAAAAAAAAAAAAAATCGTTTAAATCGGACTGTTCACTGAAAAGTTATTAGGAGTGACAGCTTGTTTGAACGGTTCAATTTTGAACGAAAAATTGCTCAAATCGAAAATGTAAATACGGGAATGAAGTATAATTGATAAGATCTTTCGAACAAAAAAAAGTTTGTTTAAATCGGACTGTACACAAAAAAGTTAGCATTGCGGGACAGGTTGTTTCAACTGCTCAAAGTTGAACCAAAAATTGTTCAAATCGAAAAATCAAATATGGGAATGAGCAGTACTCGCCGAGATCTTTCTGACAAAAAAAAGTTTGTTCAAATCGGAATGTTCATTCAAAAGTTATTAGGGGGGACAGACGGACCGACCGACGCACAAAATCCCCATCTCAATACCCTCCAATTTTTAATTTTTCACTATTCATTTTTCTTTTTTATTTCTTTTTGATTTTTTTTTTGGACTTGGCGATATTTTTTGGATGCATTAAGCTACTTTTAATATTTTTTTTCGTTTTTCTTTTATTTTTAACGGGAAAGTAGGCTAATAATTTTTCAATATTCCTTTTTCTTTTTTTATTTCTTTTCGACTTTTTTTTGGACTTGGCGATATTTTTTGGATGCATTAAGCTACTTTTCATACTTTTCTTCGTTTTTCTTTTATTTTTAACGGGAAAGTAGGCTAAATCAAGAAGTTCTGAATATGAATATTGCAAAAAGCATTGAGAGACTGCTTTTTGATGCATGTACAACTAAAATGCGTAAATCCAGGTTTCGGTTTCTTGATTTGCAAGTGAATTAATAGTAAGAAAATCTGTTAAGAACTAAACGAGCCTACTTTCCCGTACATCGACACCGGCATTATAGCATCTGATCAAGATTATCTTGATTATCTGAGACTGAAAATTATGTCATACATACCTTTTTAGCACTTAAAGATGATTTCTAAATGCAAAATATACCGATCTCATCAAATAAAATAGACACGTAAAAAGTAAATAAACGAATAAATAAAGTTTTTTCGCACCTTTTAAAGAATGTAACTGTTATAGTTCTTCCGTAGAAAAATTTCTCAATCGTTTTCAATAAATAAATAAATAAATAAATAAAAGTACAAAGAACATACACTGAAAGGAAAAAAAAACTCGTTCGTTAATAAAATGTCTCGAATTTCATTTTTAATTTGTTGCCAGTTGTTAAATATAAATAAAGAATAAAATGCTCTTGCGAATGAAAAGCTTTTGTTACAAAAAAAAAAAAAAAAAAGAAGAATCGTCTGCTAAAAAAATAATAATAATAAAAACAAAACAGATAAATAAATAAACAAAATATCGTCTGCACAGTCAGTCATTTTTTTTCTGAGCCTGCATTTCCGCCATGTTTACGGAGTCGGAGTCGGAATCAGTCCTGACAGAAGATTATCCAGAAAAGTACTTTACATGCATTATTTATCAAAACCATTTCCTGACAAAATTAGTTTGTAGGAAATCCGCCTTTAAACTCAGGATCTACATTTAACTTAAATTTCCCCGTAGGCGCTAATGTTAAGTTTTTTTCTGAACGGTTCAACGTTGAACGAAAACTGGTTCGAATCAAAAAGCGAACTATGGGAATGAGAATCTCCGAGATCTTTCGAACAAAAAAAAGTTTATTCAATTCGGACGGTTCACTTAAAAGTTATTAGGTGGGGAAAGGTTGCTTAAACGTTCAATGTTGAACGAAAAAATGTTCAAAATTTAAATTTGGTAATGAAGTATCCTTGCTGAGATCCTTCGAACAAAAAAAAAGTTTGTTTAAATCCCACTGTTCACTCAAAAGTTATTAGGGGCTCGTTTGAAGGCAGCTTATTTGAACGGTTCAATGTTGAACGAAAAATTGTTCAAATCGAAAATGTAAATACGGGAAAGAAGTATCCTTGATAAGATCTTTCCAAAAAAAAAAAAAAAAAGTTTGTTCAAATCGGACTGTTCATTAAAAAGTTAGTATCGCGGGACCGGTTGTTTGAACGGCTCAAAGTTGAACCAAACATTGTTCAAATCAAAAAATCAAATATGGGAATGAGCAGTACTCGCCGAGATCTCTCCAACAAAACAAGTTCGTTCAAATCGGAATGTTCATTCAAAAGTTATTAGGGGGGGACAGACAGACCGACAGACGTACAAATTCCCCATCTCAATTCCCTACTTTCCTATTTTTAATTTTTAATTTTTCAATATTCATTTTTCTTTTTTATTTCTTTTTTACTTTACTTTTTTTTTTTGGATTTGGCGATATTTTTTGAACTTGGCGATATTTTTTAAGCCACTTTTAATGCTTTTTAGTCTTTCTTTTATTTTTAACGGGAAAGTAAACTAAAAAGACAATCAAGTTTCCCATGCAAAAGTTCGATTGTCTGATTAGTATTTTTTTCAATAATGTCTTAAGAATTTATGAAGTATTTTTGAAATAGTCCTAAATTTATTGCTGGAACATAAAAAATTAAACTTTTTATTATTATTATTATTATTATTATTATTATTATTATTATTATTATTAGTAGTAGTAGTAGTAGTATTATTATATTATTATTATTATTATTATTATTATTAGTAGTAGTAGTAGTATTATTATATTATTATTATTATTATTAGTATTATTATATTATTATTATTATTATTATTAGTATTATTATTATTATTACTATTATTATTATTTTAATTATTTATAACAACGAAAACTAAATTGAACGAGGAAAAGTATCGGAAGTATAGCATAGAATTGTATCAGGCTAAGCTTACCAGTTAACTACGCGACTAGTGTAACAATAAAAAAGCTTAAATACTCGTAGGTGGAAATTGACACAGAAATTCGAGATATATTTTTGGCGCACAAATTATTTGCCCTGGCCCGTCCGCCATCGAGATTTAAGGTTTTTAAAACTGCCACCATTTTACCTACAAAAAAAAAGTGCCCCAAAAAACACCCAACAAAAAATTGACCCCACCGCACACCCACCGGACTACTCCCCACCAACAACGACCCGGCCCCCGGCACCACCCCGACATTAATGCGAGGTGAAAAGAAAGGGAAGGAAACCGTATCTCAGGAAATTTCACCGTCTTCATAAATCTGCGAATCGTGTGAAAGATGCCTTCAATTGCTCATTGAAACTCGTTAAATTCGGTGACTTTTCTTTAAGAATTGTGTCAGACTTTAAGACCCCAAATTTTTACTACGGGGACACGAGGGAAATACATTATACGTCCAGAAACATGCTTTACAATGCTCTTTTGATTGCCTTTTTTTTTCCTGTTTGAAACAATCGTGTGGTTATGAAGAGGTATTTCCCCCGCGGCTAATACCTTCGTTGTGGGATGGGTTGTGGGAGGCTTTCCCCGCGTGGGCTTTTCAGGGGCGGTGGGGGGCTGGCATAATATTATGGGGCCCTTGGGCTTGGGACTTGCTCTTTTGGGGGGGGGGCTCTGGGCTTAGGGGGTGGGTGGGGGGGTTGGGGCTTTCTTCTTTGGGGGGGGTGAGGTGGTGGGCTTTTACGGGCGGTGGAGGGGGGGGGAGGCTTCATTTCTTTTTCCGGCTTTTTTTTCCTTTTTTTTATGTGGGGCGTGGTGGGGGGCTTATACCGGGCTTAATACACCGGGGCGGGGGGGTCGTTTTTTGGCGGCTGCCTAATTATGCTCCTTAATTTGACTGTCGGGCACCCAGAGGCCTTAATTTAGTCTGAAGATCTACTTTATAAGTTTGGTTTTGTGCGATGGTTTGTAGCGGCAAGATCGAACTTGGACGCGGGGGTGGGAGGTCGGTTGCGGTGGGGGGACGGGGTGATACATAGTTTCTAGGCTAAAATGGATGTGTTGCATAAAAAGTTTAGTTCAAACTATCCAAATTGTACGCTAACCCCTGAAGAAAAAAAACGTAGATACTTATTAAGTTGTCGCAATTGCTGAACTAATGTTATGTTAACCCACATCAAAGTACCTTTGAACACAAGTGTATGCTTGTATAAAAATTTTAAAATATTGACGATAAAAAGTTTGATTTTTTTTGAAAATAAATTTCGGTTTAGACGTTAACCTATTTTTTAATAATGCGTTTTAATCATACTCAGTCAGACAGCAAAGTTAAAAATACTGCTGCGATCAGCTCAAAATGGGCTCGAAATTGACCGGTCATTTGCGATCGATGGGTTGCCTAACGCTACCCTACAGCTTCTGCGTATTTTTTTTTTTTTTTTTTTTTCAACGAATGTTTTTCAGAAAATGTTTGAAAGTTTTTGTTTCTGCGAGCTACATCTATGTTCACATACGCACAAGCAAACATCACGAAAAAGTCAACTATAATGGGCTCGAATATTGCTCAAACATCTATTTAGATTACATATACATCAACTATCAATTAGAAATAAAATAATAAAAATCGTACTCAATTGTAAAATGAAACTTGCATTTTAAGTGAGAAATGTTTCGTGAATACGATGCAAACTGTAGTCACTAGAATAGGCTACAAGTTTTGCAAGCTAATTGCTACGTTATTTTTCACGAATGTTTAATATTTGCTTTCAATTTTTTGTACGATAAACAAACAACAAAATTGCATATTTGTTAAAGGAGATTTAAAAAAAAAAAAGGTAAGCGTCCGAAGTTTTTTTTAGAAAGCCTTTTTCATTAATAACCTTTCTTCAGTGTATTTTATAGTTTCAAACTGGAACCTCTTCTTCCTGTAATGTACTGAAAACACAGCAGTTTATTTTTGCAGTGATGTAGGATAATACTGACGCATAAAGCGCCGTCTATTCAAAATAATAGCTAAACATACAGTGCGATATGATACTAATAAGAGAAAATGGAGACTTTCAACGAATAATTTAAAAAATAACTAGAGAGATTAACATAATAAAATTTTGTTGTAAGTTATATCATGAGCATATATGCTTAATAACTTAATTAAGAATCTCCCGCTAAGAACATTGTAAATTTTTATCCAATTTGTGAAACGAGAAAAATCTATGGGGCAAAATTGCTGCAAAAGTAATATGCCGATGTAGGTATGCAAATTTTACAGAGACTGCCAATACGAAGCTCTACAATGGAGTAACACGACGTTCTGGGAATCTCGCCAATCATTTCAAAACATAAATTGGTTTCCTTTTCTTATTTTTGGCGTCAAATTTGGCAGTAAATGGGTAGTAGTTTGTTACGTAACTTTCATTTCATCGTTTTTGTTTGAAGCTGAATCTTTATCGTACCATAAGAAGAATTCCTTCAAAATACGGAAACAATAGTCTAAGTGCAAACTTTGTATGAAACCACATGCGTAATAAATTTTTATGTAAAAAATACTTTACTCGCAATGAAATATTCAAAAAGTTTTAAAAGTTAGCCCTCTTGAAGTACTTTTTCCTGTAGACATTTTACCCTTTGCTATGAGATTTTAAATTATACGTGAGGATTTTATCAACCTCCAAAGCTATCACTATAAGAGGAAGTAAAAAGGAAGATGGTGAATCATCATGCATAAAAGATACTTCGTAAATCCACTTACGTTGAGAAAAAATGAGCTTCATGTAAAAATATTTTCTCTCCTCTCAAGCGTAAAACTGATCGATAGCATCAAACCACATATTACCTATCTTTATATATTAGATGAAATTGCGGAGAAAAAATCTATAGAATAAACTTTTTTTTGCTGATTTTTTACTTGTATGAGAAATATGCTAATGCATAAAATTTTTTGAGATATTTTTTTCATCAATATGGCTATTTTTTTCATTAATTTAATTTAATATACTTTCAAGAAAAAAATGTAAAATTCATCAGCATAAATGAGAACGATTTTTTTAGATAAAAAAATTTTAGTCTTTCAGTTTAAAAATAATAATAATAAAGCTAAAAAAGGAAAGGAATGAAAAATAAATAATTTGTTACCTTTTTTGCTGAAGTTTTTCCCCAATTCTCACGACATTTTCAAACGAAAACGGTTATGAAAATTTAGAAAAAGATGTGATTTGGAGTGTGAATTCTCAAGTTTTAAAGATGCATATTATTTAGTGCTCAAAATCCTCACTGATAAGTAGAGTAATTTAAATAACTAAATTTGCATCACGGGTAAGAAGATAAAAAAAAAACAGCTAAAACCTTTCCGTGTTATCAAATATTACAAATATTGTTATCAATACACTCGAGAGACATTGCTAAATAGACTTATGTTCTTTATTTACCTGGAGATTATAATAAACTGTCCCATTTAAATAATTCCCAGTTTCAAATTGCAGTAAAAAAATAACCACTGGTCTGATTGGCTTTAATTTTGAGCTAAGTATACCATGGGGAAATGTTATGGAATGCGAAGAAAACATTAATGACTTGTCAATACAGACGTTGTAAGAGGTCTTTTTGTAATATCGGACACATATTTATCGCGTTATTGGATAGTTAAGTGGTATAAACCACTTGAGTAGATTTTTTAAGTTGTAATATAGAATGTTGAAGTGGTTTAAAGACTTCAGTTGTATTTTTTAAAGTTAGAGGATATGATCGCAAAGTGGTATTAAAAGGTTTGAGTTGACTTTTTTCCAAGTTGTAAAGTGGTTTTATATAATTGCCTTTTTTATGGTTATTATTGATTTAGTTTTTGCTTATTCAAGACTGACGAAATCCCCCATAACTGGAGGGTTTATTTCAGAGTTTCTATTTTTTTTTCTGTTTTTTTTTTTTTTCAATTTTAATTACCAACTTCTCGCTTCAAAGAGTTTACTGATTTCCTTTTATTCATATCACAATACAAATTGCAATAAATTAACAGATAAAAGAATGTTATCGCAAAAAATATAAATTTTTATATGCAGTCTAGTTTACAGTACCTGTAAACATTTTATTTTATTCAATGGATTGTCTGTCCTGACATTTTCCCCAAGAATTCTTATAATGGACGGTATTCAGCTTTCCGTTTATTCATAGAAATAACTTAATCCTATCTATTCAAATTGCATTAGAAGAACAATTCTGATGTTGATGAATGCCTCTGTTATTTTTCTTTTATCTATTCAGAGACGCATTGTGATGAATAAAATAACGGTTTGATAACAAGTCTGAAGAATACTTTTGTTGACACTAATTGCACTAATGGTTTCACTAAGATCCCGAAAACGTATCGTGTATGCGCTATTAGGATATAAAGTAGGAATTTTCTATAATGGACGCAAATCAACAAATAGCGAATAAAGTGGTAAACTCTAAAAGCAATGAAGTGAAGAACGTCAACTGCTTTTTCTGTTATGAATCTGAGTTTATTTAAATTAGGAACGCTTTTAAAAGGCTGTTTATTTGACTAATCTTTATTTGTCTAATGCACGAGAAAACATTCGTTTCTTATGTAAATATATGTCACTGAAACTTACTGACAGAACATTAAAATCAATCCTTTCATTTTGTTGATTTAATGTTTGGTAAATGACTGAATGCTTTGAAGGAAATTAAAAAGCAATTTCCCTTCACAAATAAACAAGAAGTTCTATCAAGAACTAAACGAGCCTACTTTCCCGTACATCGACATCGGCATTCTAGCATCTGATCATTATTCTCTTGATTATCTAAGACTAAAAATTATGTCAAACATACCTTTTTAGCACTTGAAGCTGATTTCTAAAAGCAAAATATACCCCTCTCATCAGATGAAAAAGACACATAAAAAGTAAATAAATGAATAAATAAAGTTTTGTCGCACCTTTTAAAGAATGTAACTATTACAGTTCTTCCGTAGAAAAATTTCTCAATTGTTTTCAAAAAAAAAAATTAAAAGTACAAAGTACATCAAAACACATTTTATCAAAGAAAAAAAAAAAAACTCGTCCGTTGATAAAATGTCTCGAATTTCACTTTTAATCCGTTGCCAGTTGTTAAATATAAATAAAGAATAAAATGCCCTCGTGAATGAAACATTTTTGTTACAAAAAAAATCGTCTGCCAAAAATAATAATAATAATAATAATAAATTCAATAAAACAAATGAATAAATAAACAAAAAATCGTCTGCACAGTCAGTCATTTTTTTTTCGGACTGTTTACTCAAAAGTTATTAGGGGTGACAGCTTGCTTGAGCGGTTCAATGTTGAACGAAAAATTGTTCAAATCGGAAATGTAAATACGGGAATGAAGTATCCTTGAAAAGTTCTTTCCATCAAAAAAAAGTTTGTTCAAATCGGACTGTTCATTAAAAAGTTAGTATCGCGGGACCGGTTGTTTGAACGGCTCAAATTTGAACCAAAAATTGTTCAAATCAAAAAATCAAATATGGGAATGAGCTGTACTCGCCGAGATCTTTCCAACAAAAAAAAGTTTGTCCAAATCGGACTGTTCATTCAAAAGTTATTAGGGGGGGACAGACAGACCGACCGACCGACCGACCGACCGACCGACCGACCGACCGACACACAAATTCCCCATCTCAATACCCTACTTTCAAATTTTTAATTTTTCGATATTCATTTTACCTTTTTATTTTTTTCACTTGGCGATATTTTTTTTTGACTTGGCGATATTTTTTAACTTGGCGATATTTTTTGGACTTGGCGATATTTTTTAGATGCATTAAGCTACTTTTAATACTTTTTTCGTCTTTCTTTTATTTTTAACGGGAAAGTAGGCTAAAAAGGAGCAACTTTAGAGATTTTATGATTCGTTAAGACATAGGATATATATACGATTTCTTAATGTATAATTGGTACAAAAGAATGGCAGAATTTAATATCATGTTTTCGAAATTATTACACATATTGAAAAAAATATTATACTAAATTAAAAATAGGTGCGTAAGGTTGTTTACCACTAAAAAGGTTTACCTTTTATGTCCTGACGGGACTCAGAAGCCTCGCTTACATTAATTTAGAATTATAAATCTTATATTGCTGGAATCATGCTGAAGCTTTTAACTCATTAATGCCTGACATTTTTTTCCAAAGATATTTTGTATACTGGTTACAAATAGTGTTTAATGGACAGGAAAAGTAATTTTAAAAACATTACGAAAAAATCATTTTTTTTATTAAGGAAAGAAATATCGTCTCTTAAAAGTAACGATAGAACCTAGACTGTACATACTTTTTTTACTAAATTTTTTTTCTGCCTACGATATAATACTTAAAAAGACATTTTATCAGAAGAAATAAAATCAGCAATTAACATAAACTGGGAAGCTGAGAATAACTTTGAAAAATTAGCTTTTTTTCTTGAGATTGTGAACGATGCGATTTTTAATAAAGATCATATTAAAACTGCTACAGAACACACTTTACATTGGTTATGTGCTGCAATCTGTTAATAATGAATTGTAGCAATACCAAGGTACTAATTGAACACTACTATTTGGTTGAAATGTTCATTTTGGGGAAATTCAGATCATTTTTGGACCGTCCTTAAAAGGGACGCTAGGCATTAATGGGTTAAGTACCACGTCTTGTACTTTGCTGAGATTCCGACAGATGGTACCTGCTATCAGAAAGTGTTCCTAGGGCCTTAAGGCGTAGGAAGCCTTAGACCCTACTGATTTTCAAAATTTGCTGAATTAATTTGGGACGTAATGGATTAAGCTTGTGAGCTCTCCGTTACTTCGATACTCCGGTGTTCAAATAAAGCGAATAAAGTCCACATTTCTATTGTACTTTAACGAAAAATGTGTTAGTCTACGCGACTGAAACAAAAACCAGAAGTGGGAAAAATATAGTGTCTTTATTGAAATAAATTGAAAATTTATGACTTTGTTTTGTATGATTAGTATTGCTTATATGGAGGAATTTAATTTTGTCTTGAAACTATTATTCATGTCTTAGATATAAATAAAAAGCCATAACAGTTTTTGCTATTAGTAGCACATAAATCTATAAATGTTCAAATCATAAACATGGAAACAAGCTATAAATCAGCAGGTTAAGTATCATAATAAACTAAAGATGTGCAAAGTATACGTTTTAAAATATACCATAAGTACGTAAGTTGTCTAATAATGAGTCATTAATATTTGAGCTATAATTCGCGTATTACAATTGGAGAGTTTATACGCTTTTTTTTTCTTTTGTTATTTAACAACAATGCTAAATGTAATTGCTGGTTTTGAACCATAATACAATACTTTGATTTCATAATTGGAATGTCCTGATGTTTTGTAAGCATTAACAAAAAAAAAAAAAAACTTCACATTTTTTTGAAATAAATCTGCTTTCAAAATCGTATTTTTAAAAAAATACATGTTTCTCATTATAAATAATAACTTAAACTTGCATTTGGTTTAACACCACAATTTCTTAGTCAAAAAATTCAGAGAACAAGCCCGCTCAATATTTCTGCAAAAGTTTACCTTGCATTGTTTTTGTCTCTTGTAATATTTCACAGAGTAGCAATAATTTTCACATTTAGAATCCATATTTTCTCCATCCTATTTTATATTTGCCTAAGGTTATAGCTAAGAAAACAATCAACAGCTTAGAACGTTCTCAGAATATTTTTGCATCTCCGAAATGGAGAAATTGTTGGAAAACTTTCCAAGTTTTTTTTTTTCGAAAATGCACAAGTATTTTAATATTCTTCTCGTTTCGTTTTGTTTTAGAAACTTTGATATTGATTCTTTTCGTAGCAGTTTACTTGGATATGCGTACGTTCACTCGCAATTCCATTCTACTGTCCTTAGGGAATAGAATAAAAAGGAAATTATAAGCGAAATCTGAGATGGTACAGAAATAATTTTTCATACATCGAAATTCCTTTTCGTTTTCAGTTTAATAAAAGCTTAATTCTAAGTGCTTTTGAGGAAAAATCAGCTTAAATCAAACCTCATTTAGAAATAAATCTTTGCATGCTAACAATGAATAAAAATAATAATATTTCTCACTGCATTCGTATATCCGCTAAAAGACTGGTTTGTTAATCTATTTATTTAGAAATAGGAACTTTCTAATAATTACCTGCCGCTTCTCATTCTAGTTTTTTTGCAACTAATAGATAATGGGTAGTATTATTCATTGCTGAATGCAGTGGGTGGTATGGGACGATCTGTTGCTGTTAGTACATAGCGAATCATATGACCCATTGATTTGTGCTTGTGTTTTCGTTTCTTTCTTTATTTTTTTTCCAGGCAAGAAATCATTTCGCATCTTATTAATTATTTTTCTTTTCTCGTAGATGAGCACAATTTTTTTTCTCTTCTCCTTTTTAAAAACAACATTTTTTTTTTCATCTTGTGATTCTTCTTATTTTTTCCCTTAAAAAATTATTGACAGGCGTTTTGACAAAATGAATAGAGTATAGAAAGAAGCGCCATTTGATACAATTTTTGGTTATTTTCATAATATTCAATTATGTTTGTAGACAGTTAATCTTTTTGTTGATTTTTTTCTCTCGTAAGCCTTACTTGCGAGAAATTTATCAATGTTTAAATTCCTTCGAAAAATGCGCTGAACTACTAATCAATGATTTTTAAACATTTTTAAATGTATATGCGCTAGAATTTCTTAGCTGCACTTCAATTTAGCAAATGTTTTAAGGTTTTTATATTTTTTTACTAATGTATGCATATTTTTATTTTTTATTTATTATTTTATTTTATGGTATTTCAGTTAAAAGTATTTTGTTCTTTTCGTATGGAGATAAAGGAATTGATCCAGGCCTTTGAAACAGACAGGTGGCATAGTATACTCTGTCCAGGATAAAAAAAAAAACAATTAGAGTTCTAGTCTTTGGATTACTAGGAGTTGCCGTACAGCATGGAATTAGGGCAACAACATACTCACAGTTAAAATTAAAAAATAATCACGAAGTGGGGCAATTACATATGATGTAAACCCAAGTGGTATGTGAGCTAGAAAAGGTTGGAAAACGCTGGCATGCCATTGTTCATTTCAAGACTGATTGGATTAAAGAGGAAAAATAACTTTCAATAGAAGTTCTAATTTGGGTCCACATTTGTGCTAGTTTTCTTTCAATTCTTCATTTACCTTACTGAACATAAAAGTTACTCTTGAAAGAAAGCAGGTTCAACACGTTCGAGCCATTTAGAACAAAGACACATACCAGTTTCTATTAAGGTTCATCTGAATGCCATTTTTTTAGAATTTCCATCAGTCAATAAAATATAAGTCAAACTTAACAAATTCAAAATCAATTGTGCATTCATCAATAGTTAAAACTGAAATAAACCAGAACACGGTTTTTAAATCCCTTTTACTTTACTTTTAAATTACTTTTTACTTATAAGATCTGTCACACATAGACGACGAACTTTCGGTTGCGCATCAAATAGGCACACGTTCTCGCTGAAATTATATGTACTGTAAGCTATTGACGAATCAATGCATTACCTTTCAAGATATATTCCCTCTCTAGAGATCTCCTGTGCCTTGTACCTGTCATTCTAGATACTTTTCAAGGCCTAATCACGATATACAGCAGTGATACATACCGAGAAAGATTATACGTTTGACAATGTACCGATTCATATAGAACAACTAGAGCCAGAAACACAGTAGCACTCATTACATTTAAATGTAAAAATGTTTCTATATCGTTTCAAATGTGTTAAATCCGCCGAAAAGTTTAAACTCGAAAATATTTTTAAATCCAATGCTTTTAAATGAACATTTTGAGAAAAGACAATAGTCAAAATAATAAGAAATATTCAACTGTTTCTGTTTTCTTTTTTACTTTATGATAAACCTTAAACGATACTTAATGTTGAGTTTTGGATACGCATTTTCGGATATTCCAGTAAACAGATTTTCAAAGCGCTGTGTGCTGCCATCTACCAATCAGATTCAGTTTCAAAATTGTCTTATTAGAATTAAATCGAAACAATTCTTTTCCACTGGCATCATTATTTAGCCAATATAAATCGTTAACTTGCAAATTACTTGCTTTCAATAAACATTGAACCCAAGTGCACTTCGCAATTCAAGTTTTTTGATCTTCCATAAGTGAAATGAAGGTACCTTTTTTTTTTCTTTTTTTTTTTTTTTTTGCAATTTGAAAAAAAAGAAGGAATGGCATGCTATTTTTGCTGACTGTTTGGAGATTTTTTTTGAATCTATGTTCATACTTTTATTACATATTTCAAAATCTGTCTAATTAATAAATTCTATGAGTGTTTCTCGCAACTTGTGCTACTTCCTTACAAACAACAATGCAGAATATCGTCATACCGATATATAGTCGGTGCAAACTCTTAATAAAAGTTTCACCGCGTTAAGATTTTCTTTTTTTTAAATACCTTGTAAACTTTTCGAATTTTAAACATAATTCTAGATCAAAAAAAAATATTTTAAATAGATTTAAACTTACGATAACAAAACTAAAAGGGACCAATTTTAATTTCCCTAAATCCCAAAGAGTGGCAATTCCCAATTTTGTTATAAATAAGAAATTTTCAATTACCGAAACCAAATTGCAGTACATCACGTGTGGTATATAGAAAGTATTCTACTGTAAACTCTAAGCTGAATTCCAAGTTTATAAATTTATGGTTGAATTTTGACGTCTTTGCTTAAAAATGTAAGATTTTATATCATTTCTCCCATTCTAGCTCGCCCGAAAATACAAAAAAGAAAAAGAAAAATCAGAAATGCGGTTATTTTCTTTGCGAAAAAAGATTACTTTAGAAAACCTCAATGTGACGTTTTGGATTAAAAATGCATAAAGCATCTTTTGAGATATACAAACTTTTTTTTTCTTTTTATTTTGAAAATAGAGCCATCCCGTATACAAGTGAGGCAAAAATTGACGTTTTGATTCCCACAGTTTTTGCAAATAATTTCTTTATTTAAGGGTAACAATATGCGGTTAATGAAAAGTCTTCTAAATACCTGACTTACAAGGTGTCATTTACATTTATAGCAGATTAACAGGAAATTAAGTTTTGCCGAGACTATGAAAGGAAACAAATCGTAATTACTCTGAAAATGTTGATTCAGAATATTCAGTTCACTGTTAAAAATTAATGTTGTTTTTACAGTACAATACATATAATTTTATAGTAATAAATTGTAAAAATTGCTAATCTTACAGTAGTAAACTGTAAAGTTGCTACTTTTACAGTACTAAACGGTAAATTGCTACATTTTCGAGTAATAAACTATAAAATTGCTAGTTTAATAGTTTATTACCATGCATCTTACAGTAGTAAACTGTAAAGTTGCTACTTTTATAGTACTAAACGGTAAATTGATAATTTTCGAGTAATAAACTATAAAATTGCTAGTTTAATAGTTCATTACCATGCATTTTACAGTTGTAAACTTGAACCTTCTGCTGCCAGTATTATACTGTTATTTTTACAGTATAATATAGCTAAATTTTAGGGAATAAACTGCACAAATGCTAACGTTACAGTAACTGACACTGACAGTAACTGTAAAACTGATAGTTTTACAGTTTATCACTGTGCAATTTACAGTTTTAAATTGGGACCTTGGCTGCCAGTATTATGCTGTTGTTTTCACAGTATAATACAACTAAATGTTACGTCAATAAACTAAAATTTCTAACTTTACAGTAAGAAACTGTAAAATTGCTAGTTTTACAGTTTATTACTGCGTATTTTACAGTTTTAAATTATATTTTCGGCTGCCAGTTTTATACTGTATAAGGAACAGTTTATTTTTTTCAGTGAAATCAGACCGCTACCTCATTGAAGTGCAAAAACTTAACGCACAGCATAAAAGTTGCAATTTCAATGTTTTTTATATTAATAAATAGCTGACACATTTCCGAATTTCTTGAAATATTTTTCCATAAGAAGCTTTTTTTTTTCGGTCACACTTCATTTGGGTACATAACTTTTGTACAGTTTTTACAAAAATAAAAGCTTTCAATTGAAAAAAAAAAAAAAAAAACATGGAATTACAATGCTATCAAAAGTAATAATTAAGGCTCCGTCATTTTTACTTGAGTGCTTATAAAATACCATTTATGACCTTTGGTTACCATTTGAAGCACTGTACCTAGTATTTAACTTTGGAAAAAAAAAGAAAGAAAAAAGAGCTCTGTCACACCTATCCCAAAATTGATTCTTTTTACACTGGAGCAAATGTATCCGTCTCCCCAAAACCCCTATATTTTCCGAAACTTTTACTATTGCAAATCTGAAGAAGTATACAGTACTAAAACATCATTGAGTTTTATTTTAATTGCTGGTTGGAAAAAACAATCTGATGGTTGCGACAAGTTTCCAACTTGTATTTTCTAAATTTAACAGAAGATCAAATTGACTTAATGTCAACGGAAACTAAACCATTAAGACGAAAATAAAAATAAAAGTTCTTGTATCACAAAATACTTAAATGAGTTTAGTAAGCTTTGTTGCTGAGTAGTAATTTATATATACTTCCACAATTCTTCTAAAAAATTTAGTTCATAAAAAAACTATTATTTTATTTTTTTACATTTTCACCATTTGTACCTTAAAACAAAATCACAACCGTACCATACGCATTTTTCTCTTTAAGTGTGATCATAATGACAAACTCTGTGGGTCTTTTAAATTGAAAGCTTATACAGTTGGCATCGAGTGTGGTATTAGAAAGTTGTTAGCCTGTTTCATAAAAACTGAGTAGTTACTTGAAATTTTTATGACTTTAAATGTAAGTACAAGTAAAGCATTAATGAAAGTATTTTAGGTACCTTAAAAAAATCTCTAAGAAGAGAGATTCTTCAGTTATCATACTCTCATGGTACTTATTAATTCATTTCTATACACATAAACGAATAAGCCTTTAATATGTAGCAATTTTAGTAACAATGAAATATACCACAACCAATATAATACACGTTTGTGTAAGCAAAATGCAAACTGAAACATACATGTTTCAATGTATGCTTGTTGCATATGCTATACCTTTCTCTTATAATCTTCGACAGTGTAATATTTTTGTATCATTTATTTCCATACACATATGCGAATAAGCCTTTAATAAGTAACAATGATAATTGCAACAATGTAATGTACCATAACCAATATAATACAAGTGTATGCAAGCACAAGCAAACTTAACCCTTTAACGTGCACAAGCCGTTTTTCTCCAAAGTTCACGTTTTGCATTATAATTAAAGAAATTAAGCTCATTTATGACCAAAAAATGTATTTTTTAAAATTTTGTTGTTGTGGCTTCTGTTTTTAAGAGGGGTGAGTAAAGTTAACCACGTTACTACCCCCACAACCACCAAGTAAATGTGCATTCCTTGTAAAACTATTCGTCATTAGTTATTTCAAATTACACATTTTTTAGTTAAGCATGAAATAAGTACTAAGTAACAAGTAAATCACCTAAAATACTTTTAGTTTATCTGATGGAACAACATGAAACATGGAGCGGCTTACAATGGAACGTTACATGTTGTACATAAAACTTGTGTGCGTTTCTAGTGCGTTTTAAGTTCTAGCTTGGTGGTAAGATATTTACCACCGCCTGAAAAAGGGTTAAACATAAATGTTTCAATGTATGTTTGTTTCATAAGCTATACCCCTTTCTCTTATAATCTTTTGACAATGTAATATTTATGTATAAATATCCAAAACTGTTGTTGAAACCCATCATAAATATTTTGTAATATTTCTACCAAATACGTCTTTGAAGTACCTTTCTTAAATAAATATAAACATCTTTTACGAAGAATGGAGACCTACACGTACATCCAACTACAACTCCACAGCAATCTCCAAGAACTCTTTTCTAAAGAATACCTCCATTTTTATCATTAGTGGACACTTCTGCGCTCGATTTGTTGAGTCATTACCTCCAGAGCGAATATATCTGCTTAATTTACTTCGTAATTATCTCTGGAAAACATATGTGTTCTCTTGGAAACCATTATAGTATTATTCATATACCTTAGTGGGCTCAAAAGCGTTGAAGTGCCTCCCGTGGATGGCAGCAGAGGGGGCAAAGCTTTAAACAGAGCGTGTTGTTGTAGATGTGTCTGATAATTCTGAATCTTATGAGGACATAATTAGACTCTTGAAACGAAGAAGCACCATCCAGATGAGTAGTTATAATTACGATTTCGATAACGATCGATTTCTGAAGAATATAAGGCGAAATACGAGTTGTTGGGGATGTTTATAGGATGATAATAATGATGTTTAAAATACATATGATTTGGGATTGGGTTGTGTAGATAACTCAGCTTAATGATGATTAAAAGTCTATTATAGATTAAGTTATTGAGAATAGAGTATACATAGCTTCTGGTTGAAAAACCAAGCATTTCAAATAAAAAAAAATACACTGCTCAAAACAATTAAAGGATATTGTAAGTTTCCTATAAAAATGGGTTTAAACATTTTTTAACTTTTTTTTTGCATAAAAGGGAAAAAGAGGGTTACAAATGTAAATTTTGCTCATTTCCAAACTTCATAGTATGCAAATTTTGAGTTTGACGTCGAAAACGGCTTTTTAGCGGCAGCGAATGAAATTTCACTCTCCCTTTACTATAAGATAAGGCAGAAAAGAATGATCGACGTTCTGTAAGAGCATTGTTCCGGTGTGTGCCATGTCTCAACTAAGACATTTGACCAATTTAAAAGCTTCTAGAGTTATTGGTAGACTAGAGGGAGACCAAACACAAACCGAGGTAGCGGAAGCAACTGGAGTGTAGTTTCCAGGGTCTGGAACCGTTTTCTAGAGACTGAAAGTGCTAACCATAGATCAGGACAAGGACGTAGACCGGCTACAACGTACAATAAAGACCGCTGTTTAGCTTTATCGGCTCGGAGACACCCAAATATGAGTGCCACTCAATTGCAACGACAACTCTGTACCTCAGAACCAGACTAACGTAAGTCCATTTTCGTCATTTTTCGGTAGAGGGGAAAAACGATGTATTCGACAATCGTTTTTCCCCTCTACCGAAAAATGACGAAAATGGACTTACGTTAGTCTGGTTCTGAGGTACAGAACTTTTCTCGGCTACTGGCACCCGTGTTTCGACACAAACTGTCCGAAATCGACTCCACACCGTTGGCATGTATGCCAATCGACCAATGGTGTGTGTCAAATTAAGTGCAAGTCACCGTCGTACCCGCGGAGAGTGGGAAACGAAGTACATTAGTGGGAGAAGAAATGAGTGGTGCAATATCTTGTTCTCTGATGAGTCCCGTTTTTCCCTTCCTCCTGATAATAGGCGAGTTTTCATCTGGAGGGAACGTGGCACGAGAAATAATCCAGCATTTGTGCGGGAAAGTGTCAGATTTGGTGGTGGAGATGTGATGGTATACGCCAGCATTTTCATTAATGGTCAAACCGACCTCCATATCTTCCGAAATGACACTCTGACTGGTCATCGATATAGGGATGAGATCCTCAGACCTATGGTCGTCCCTTACGCTGTAGCAATTGGCGATGACTTAATTTTAATGGACGACAATTGCAGGCCACATCGTGCTAACTTGGTGAATGATTTTCTTTTTGAAGAAGGAATCGTACGTATGGAATGGATAGCGTGTTCTCCGGACGTGAACCCAATAGAGCATGTTTGGGACATCCTAGGAAGACGAGTGGCTGAACGCCTATTACCTTCAGAAACTCTCCAGACACTCGAAAGAGCTCTTCAGGAGGAGTGGGGGAAGAATACCCCAGTCTCTCATTAATGCCTTCATTGAGTCTATGCCTCAGAGGTGTTTAACACTGCTAGTTATTCGGGGAAACCATACCTTTTACTAAAAATGGTTTTCTTCAAAGGAAACCCTTTTTTATTTGTTTTTCTCATTTTCAGAAAATGCGTTTTTTTCCTTTTTTTTCATTTTGTACCCAAAAGCTGAAAAAAAGCATTTTTTCTGCCAAACTAGTGTAATTTTTATTTCTAATAGCTTACTACGTGTGTTCGATAATGTATCAATGAACCAAAATGGTCTTAAAGTGCAAAATTTCAATATCCTTTTATTGTTTTGAGCAGTGTATTATAAAAAATAGCAAAGAGAGAGTAGCAAAAGCTTTTCAAAATTATTTCTGTCCACTTAAATTAAACGCATAAAAAATAATAACTAATTATAATACAATTATTTTTTCTGAACAATACTTTATCATTATTTATTTATTTTTAAAAACAATACTTAACAACTATATTATATCATCCAAATACAGCAATTTCATCCGTATTTTGGGCTTATCAGCTTGAAATATCTGTCAACTGAGCTGCAAGCAACTAATTTCATACCAGTTCTGAATCTATCTGCAAATTAGTAACTAAAAATATTTAAGCGTGTTGCTTAACATTTTGATGAATAAATAAAATGACATAGGGTGAGTTCTGGTAAGTGCGTCCACGGGGTAAGTGCGTCCACTGGGAATTATATGAACACTGTCCTGAAATGGCTTCTGCAACATATCGACTATGTTAGATAACTATCTAATGATAATTTCAATTGGTAGAATTCAGGCCTGGATTAAATAGACGAAACACAATCAGAGACAACTTAAATGTCTTCAAAGAAACTCTAAAGTAAAGATTGAGAAGGTTTTGTTTCAGTTTCTCTTGTAATCATACCAAGCAATTGAAGTCAAGAAATGCAAGTTGTTTCTTTTGAGTAACAGCTACTAATAACGTACACGGGGTATTTTGATCAAATACTCTAACTAAAATTTGTTTATAGGACGGTACGCACTTTCCCTTTCTTTAAAGTAAGGTGGGGGTAAGTGCGTATCATTATGATGGGGCAAGTGCGTACCACTATTATAAGGCATATGCGTACTATTATGCGGAGCAAGTGCGTACCATTATGATGAGGCAAGTGTGTACCATTAAGTGGAAAGTCCGACTCTCGTAATTCACCTTTAATTTTGCTTATAACTCTTTTATAAGCCGATTATAAACCCGACGTCATTTCCATCAAGTATTTATATTTACATTGAATGCGGAATCAGATTTCAATTTTATTCATTACCTCTGAAATATATTGGCTTCTAGATATCAGTTAGTACATTTTTCGTTGAAAATAGCGATCATAAGCTATACTTAATTTAAACCAGAATAACAAATGAAGCAATGAAATTATGTGAAACACTAAATAAGGAACCAACTGATTTAAAAAAACGAAGGTGGAGTAATGAATAAATTATATTTAAGAAAATTAAGAACACCTTGTGAAAAACTATTTCAATGTACAATAAAAAAAGTAAAAGTATCATATAATGATCAATTATTGTCTTTTTTTTTTTTTGCTCTTTATTTTGTGTTTTTTCTTTCTGCTGCTGATTCTAATAAGAAAAATATTTTAAAACCGTATTTGTTTGAAAAAAAAGAAAGAAAACGAATAGTTCACTCAGGTCACCTAACGATCTACTATACAAATAGAATTAAAGAAAATCACTGGGGTACGCACTTACAACAACGCTATTGGACGCACATGTCTCATCTTACATTTAAGAAGGGGTAAGTGCGAACCCTGGCTTATACACAGATTGATTAATGTATTAAACCAAAATAAACTATGTAGACTAAAAGTGATTATTACTAAATAGAAACAACTTACATTTGCTCACTTGGTCTTATTAAAAGGACACAGGAAGAATCACAGACACAACTCGCTCAATCTTCAAATCACAGTTGTTCGCAAGACACGTGGGATATCACTGATAGCGTTTCATCCATGCAAGCAAGTGCTGATCTCTAGTATTAGGAATTATCC
The DNA here is from genome assembly GCA_038373865.1 of Uloborus plumipes. Classification (NCBI taxonomy): domain Eukaryota; kingdom Metazoa; phylum Arthropoda; class Arachnida; order Araneae; family Uloboridae; genus Uloborus; species Uloborus plumipes. Next base: position 29,680 of record JAXGGA010003669.1, on the reverse strand, counting down.
CAAGGCAACTACCTAACATATTTAAATGTGTGCCAGAAGTTTTTTCCTGCTCATATTCACATAATTTAAGGTGGACGCACTTACCCAGCTAGGTCGGGAAAGTGCGTACCTTAGAATAGGTGTCATAAACCAGGTCATAAAACCTATGCCTATGGTTTATTTGACATATTATGTGCATGAAAATCTTAGTAAAGGATCTGGAAAGAAAACTAAAAAAAATTTGTGAGTGTACAACATTTTTCAAATGAGCAGCATAATTGAGGACATGAACTTTGAAAAAAAAGGGTACGCACTTACCAGAACTCACCCTAACTTTCTTTCCAATGATTTTTAAGTTATCACAAATCACTGCTACCTACAATTTTCTTTATCTGGGAAAATGCTTGTCGACTACGCCAACTTTATGACACGCGGTGATCATTGAATGACCCCATGGCAGTCCTACGCAGATAAAAATATTATTTATCTACTTATTTATATTATCGAAACTGTAATGTTTCAAGATATTCGACATTTAAATTTACTTTCAGATATAAATGCGGTACGTAAAATAATTTTATAACACACGTCTGTTGAAAACATTGCAAATTTTTCCTTTTAAATCAAGTGCACAGAGACTGTTCGGATAATAAAGCTTCGAGTGAGTTTTACGAATTCAATGACTGTTATTACCATTTTAAAAGCTTAAATTTCGGTTTAATAATAATTGATGTTGAAAATAAACGTAATTGTTCGAAAGTTTAAAGAGGTGTATTCGTTAGCATTCATTGAATTCCCTATTCTCTTTATAGCACTTAACATCATGTATTTTTTAAAAAATAATATTAAATAAAAACAAATATTTAATACAAAACGCATTGTGGTTTTGTCTCCATTTTCAGAATCTCCACCCTTTTCTGACGCTGCATCATGTTTTCTAATATTGTCATCATTAGGAAAAATCGCTTTTAAAAATGCCCTAAATCTTCTTTAAATATTATTTTCAACTTCAACTTGTGCATTAAGGAACAGGTGTGGCAAAAAATTTTTAAGTCTTAATTTATATCTGATAGATCTGATTGATTTTTGACACACCCCCGTTCACCACAATTGTTTTTAACAAATTTGAGTGATTTCGCAGTAGCTGTTAAAGTCGCTTAGACTTTCCAATGAAATATCGTACTCTGCTGCAATAGTTGAAATTAAATTCTTTCAAAATCCTTAAACATATGGAACCTTTATACTGTAAAAGTTCTTACCTTTGTAAGTTAAACTAAATCATTAACGTTTCAAATAGCACTTTAAGACGAGGCATTTTCTCCTAAAAATTGCTATATCCTTTTTCGTCGATACACAGTATTAAATATGTGAAATAAAAATAAACTTTCATTCTGTCAAGACGATGTAGTTATTTTATTTTGTGAGTATAAAGAAAAAAAAAAAAAGGAAAATAATAATAAAAAAGGACTTTTTTGATACATAATTGAGAGAAGAAATTACCTTAATTATATTTTTGTGCGCAAGTAATGATGGACCCTAACGCTAATGATTTTTTAATAAACGTTTTTTGCATTAAAGGGAAACTGATAGCTGTTAAGAACGCAATTTCAATTATTATCAAAAGGACGAGTAACTTGATCTTTTTTCTTTCTAATGAACTTATTTTATCAAAAACAAAAGGGTACGCAATCATAAAGACATATAGGAAGTTCTTTGAAATGGATATTTCTTTCTTTTTTTTTTTTTTTTTTTTGTAAAAAAATATTACATTTTTAGTCTGTTTCTTTCTCCATCGCGTTGTTTCTTATCTATCATAATACAACCTATTTCATCTGGACTATCCGGGATAAACGGCAGCCTGGATGATCGAAAATCCGGGTATATCGAATTATTTGGGATACTTAGCAGTAAGAGACAATCTAATCATAAGCAGCATATTCATCAAAATATGCAGGCGGAAGTTTAGCGCATTCGGTCAGCGTTGGGGATTTTGTTTTCACAATTTTAAATTAATATGAAAGTAAAACCTTTTGTAAGTCTGATCCGGACTTTCATTTATTCGCAGTTACTTGGGTAAGTCACAAATTTTGCCATATATTTCTAATTTCTTCTTTAATGCAGTGCTCATTTTAAGAACCAAGCATTCAACTGTAGGCCATTATTTTATATCATTTTAAGCCTTTTTACTTCCTTTTACGTAGTAAAGGAAGTATTGTGATCACGAAAAAAATTTCACTCAAATTTTGATCTAAATTTTGACTTTGCTCACTCCCGAATGAATGTCGTGTAGTTTTTTCGACCTATCAGCACGTGCATATGTACCTAACAACATACAAACAGCCGAAAAATCCATTTCGACCATCCCCGAGTAAATTACGACGAGTTTTCTCGTGACGTCTGTATGTACGTATGTGCGGATGTATGTGCGTATGTATGTGTGTCGCATAACTCAAAAACTGTATGCCGTAGAAGCTTCTGGTTTGGTATGTAGGCTCTGAGGGGGGTCTAGTTGTGCACCTCCTCTTGTGGTTGCATTTGAATAATCCTAAGGGGGTCTTTTACCCCTTTTTGGGGTAAATCAATGTTAATTTCAATGCAGATTAAGATAAATGATTTGGCGCTACCGCTTGGCGATATATCGCCAAGCTTTTAGTTGCCAAGTGTTTGACACCAACTTGGCGACATATCGCCATGTTGGCGAAAAAAATTGGCGAAAAAAATTATTTTTTGAATTTGGGTTCAACTTGGCGCTATTGGCGATATTTTGAGAAAAATTCACTGAATTATGTTAAAATCGGCGATATTTAGAAAATGAAACATTGTAAAACATTATTTTGCATTGATTGGTGACAAACTGAAGTGTAAATGTTTGAATTGTTATCTTGCTCACTCTAAGGCACTATTTTAATACTTAAGTCATCTATTATGGAATTTAAACGTAAAAGGAAGTAGTGTGGATTTCACACCAGATTTTTTTAGCAAGTTCTTCAATACCACGGTGATCATTGCACGTTATTATGGTTCTTACGTTAGCTAATAATAACCATAATGATTACTAATATTAATGTCATAACAACCATCATATAAGGGATGTTTTTTTTTTTAATTTGACGAGCCTTCTGCTTCAGCATGGCAATAGATTTGTCTTGCCTTGGCTACAATCTTGCCTAACACTCTGTCTTACGTTTAATTTTTACGTTGTACGCGTTCAACGCGTATAACGTTTAACTTATACGTATAACGTTGCTTCCTTGTGTATCCTTATTACGTTTGTGCAACCTTGTATAAAAAAAGAATATACTACTATTGTGTGATAAACAAGATTAAATGCTGATATTTTAATTGTTAACTCTCAGACTTTACTCACACGCGCACGTGTAAACACACATCAGGTTAAATACTAATTCACCCAGGTCAATTGCATTTTTTACAAAACTCTTGACTTACCCTACACTTAAAAAAATTCCTGAAATTTTACGGTAAAAGTTACTGGCATCCATGTTGCCAGTAACTTTTACCGTATTTTTTTTTTACTGTATAATTTTACGGAAGAGAAAACGAGAATTAAAAAGTGCGAGATACGAACGACAAGAATCGAACCCAGGACCCAATTGTTACACACTGCTTTACTATCCATGGTAGCAGAAAAGATACATGAGGAGAGCGGAAATAGGGTGTCATCTGCATCGCGCAGTAAGTCACGTGGTGATCAATTTTAGCTGCAATAAGAAAAAATTTTATTGGTACAATTTACTGTAAAAATTTTCTGTACTGTAAACGCTACATTTTACAGTAACATTTACCATAAAAGCTTCCTGAATTTTTAACAGTGTACACGTCTCGTTTTGTTTGGAGAACATTTTATGGTGAAGCTTGTGTCATGTTTTAAAGTTTATTTAGCCGAAATATTTAATTCAAAAACATATCTTTAAAATAAGAGATGTCATAATTCTTTTGGTGTTTCAACTACAAACGTGAAATTTTGTTTGTAAGAAACTCTTAGCCATAGAACTATGTCTATTAAAAAAAACATTTTTGGTATCTATAATTCGGAATTCCTACAAATGGAGTTTAATCTAGAAGTCAGTGGTGCTGCAAGAGTACGCCGCTTCAAATACCACGAAAAGTCAACAAGAGCAAGTACCGCTTTCCTCCCAAAAAAAGAGAAAAATGCCCTTACCCCAGCTAAAAATTTCAGTGCCACAGTCTTCTGAAAGACCCTCTTAGTGTGCACCCCTGTATGAGTCAGCTGTCATTTTGATCTGATGTAAAAGTTTAGATAGAGGCTCATCGTTTGTACAATGCAGTTCCCATTTGAGCTTGAATTTTTCTGCCATCTTTCTTCGGAACTTAATTTCTTGAACTAGAAAAGAAACGTAAGAAAATACGCGTAAAAGTGTCTTAGTTAAATTTTTAATTTTAAATTTATTAAAAAAGTTAGTCCAGGATCTGCAAACAAGCACACAAAATAGAAAGTAAACTACAAAGAAGATTATTTTTAAACATTTAACGACTTCTTTTGAAACATTCAACAATTTTCTCCTTAATCGAATCATTTTTTCGGTAACTTATGAAGTAACTAAGCTGTTTCTGTTTTTATTGAAATAAGTGTTATTAATTTACTTTAAATATTTCCTACCATCCGAGCTTCTGTATAGTTACTTTCTACACTGTCGCAAGATATGCAGAGTCTCCCCAAAGAAAGGAAAGAAATTTGACCCATAAATAAACATTACATTTTTGGAAGGAGACATTTTTTTTTCTGAATTTAAAATAGCCGAACTTAATAGTCCCAAGCAGGACTGTGAAGTGGGCAGAAAAGTGCCTAACTCCGACTTAAATTCAACCCGACTTAAAATCCGCTGGACTTTGACTTCAAACTATTCTATTATGTGTGTTAATTTCTATTGTGTGAAACATTTAAATCGCATTTTCTAATATGTATTTATACCAAATGTTTCTTCGTTCATTTAACCATATGTATTTAGAACTACTACTTTTTCATCGCTTAACGATGGAATATTTTTTGCTGTGGTTATAAACTTAATTCAAAAATATGAATGTTATCAACTGATTTAAATTACGTTTATTAATCACAACAAACTCATTCGATTTAAGAAGCAAACCAATGTTTGCCTTAGACCATTCTTTTTACGAATTGTATGACTATGATGTATGTCTTAGACTTTTAAATAACAAATACGTTAAAAACTACGTTTGAAACATAATATCGGTCCTTATGTAGTAATATTTAAAAGCATATAAAATGCCATATTAGAATTGCTAATATGTGTTGAATTGCTAATTTACGTGTGTGTAAACCATGGATTCTTGGGAGGTACGCTGCACTTCTGTGTATACGTTTAATTACACATAGTGTACATAAATAAACTTGTTTTTCTCAAATTTGCTTACAAAATAAATCTTAAAATGTTATTGTGAAGACTTTCATTTTGAACTAAAATATCTCTTCTCACACTGGCATTGCAAATTTGCTTTTTTTTTCGCTTTTTAGTAGGTTTACATCGTGATCTTCTATTATAAGCACTTACTTGGACCCCCAGAGGTCCGCTTTGAAAAACTCTAGACTGCATGATTGTATTCCGATCCTGGACAAAATGTTTGGTGGCTCCATCTCTGAACGCTATAGTTATACAACAATTTGATCTTATAATTGGTTTAATAAAGTGCTTTTCTATATTTTGCTTCACTCATAAAGGAATTTACATAAAGCTATTTGTCAGTGATTGCTATCAGTAAATAACTGTAACTTCGTTTTATTTACCTTTCTAAACGCAAAATGTTTTAAGTACACCTTAAAACTTTTAAGTAGCTCTTCATTCTTCGGGGACTCATTCTTTTTTTTTTTTTGTTATTTCTCCCCTTTAAAATGTTTATTAATATTCGTGTTCCTTTTTCGACAATTTACTTCCTATACTCATTTCTTAATCTGCACAGTATCCCCTGCAGTCTTCAATAGCAGCTATTTTCTTTTTTTTTTTCTTTTGCTACTTAGATATACTTTTAGGATATCTTTCTCGAGGGGGTTCGGTTCATGAAAATCTTTATGCATATGCATAAAAATTTACTGGAATTAGTAATCTAGGCTAGCAATCAGGTCAAGAAATGGGTTGCACTTTTTGTGCATTTTAAGTTTTCTCAGTTGTTAAAATTGTATCGATTTTTTTTTTTTTGTAAAAATTAAATGAACTAATTTTTCTTTTTATAAAGGCAAATGTGTATAGAAAAGCTTTTCAGTTTTTCAGAGCTCATTAAAAATGTATTTACATTGCTTATCACTCTACAGCCCCTTATTTAACTAATCATTGTTGATGGTTAAGTCTTTCCCAGTTTTGAATGATTTCTCTTGCAACTAGAAAAAACCTTAAATATAAATAGTTTCTATTGATGTGTAACTTCTTGTCGATAGTGTTTATTCTAATATAAACAAGTGAATAACTCTTATGAAACAATAGCTCAAGTAACTGTTTTTCTAGTTTATTATGTATGACTTTTATTAATCCTTAGCTAAATGCACTTAAAAGTGGAGGCTCTTTATGATGCCACTTCCTAAACGCAAAATAGAATATTTCCAACAATAATTCCTGTGAATGAGATTAGCAAAAGCAATTTCTTTTAATATATCCATAGAAAAAATGAAGTCATCCTTATTATATATATATACATATACAGCAAATAAGAAGATAAATAATACAATCGACACTCTATCCATCTAGTTCCCTGGTTAAAACAAATGGTTCGCTTACTTGTAGATTAAGCACCAGAACCAAACGTTTCTAACGGAGAAGCATTTCTAACTTAAAATATTTGACCATCTCTAAAGGGGATGAATTATAAACAAATTGTATTTATGAGGTAATGCAGTCAATAGCACAGTAAAGGAGAGACCCACCTCCGGAAGCCTTGGTTTTAATACATGCTGCTAATCCAAGTAGGGTAATTTATACAGATCTCTACACTTATGACGACCCCTCTCCCGGCTCAAAAAGGCAAATTCGGGCTTAACCAGTATACGTAGCAATGGATGTTCTTTTTTTAATATTATGTATCCGATTAATATATACCTTTTTTTAAATATGTTTATTTATTTTAAATAAATTTATCCTGCGAATTGCGAGAGCCGGTAATTTTTCCATAATGAATTTACAAATCTAATGTATAAAAAGGGTTTGTCAGCATTTTTAGGATACGAAAGTATCGAAGATGTTCGCGGTGTGATAAAGGCCCTTAACCGCTGTACAGCACAAACCCCTCCAATACAAGATAAATTTCTCCATTTTTTAATCTCTCCGTCGGTGAGATATTTTTTAAAATTAGTATTTGTAGTTCAAAAATTGACACGAGTGGAGGAAAAGTTTCGAATTTCAGGAGATTTTTTTCCTACCTGTATCTAGTAAGAAATATTAAATTTAGAAATTTACTTTGTCTATGCTGCGAAGTTAAACTTTCAGGAGGGGGAATTTGGCAATTTTTTGAATGAAAATCCAAATTTTACTAAATGATATAAAAAGTAAACGCACCTTCATCTAATAAAAATAGAAATTTTAAAAATAATAATTTTACGAAGCTGCAAATTTGCCGAATCATCAGAAAAAAAAATCTTGCAGAATAAGGACATTTTAAAAAAGTTACAGTAAGTTCCCGTGACCTGTGACCTCACTTCGATGCGACCCCGCCACAGCATAATTGAAGAGGCAAGTGGATAAAGGTGATATGTGACATTTGAATTTCCCCGACTTACACAAATTCAAATTATTGTATGTTCAATTGTGTTAACTCACATACACCGTTGAAGGGACAAGTGAATAAAGGCGATATATGACAATATTTTTAACTTTTAGAAAAAGTTTTCAAAAAAAAAAATATTACCTTAACACCTTCCTCCATGGTAAAAAGTAAGCAAAACTAAGATTATCACATATCACCTTTATCCACTTGCCCCTTCAATTTAAGATATAAGAGTTCAAAGTTGAAATTTTAACCCAACAATACTATTTATTTTCTAAAAGATTCGAGAGATGGCTCCACAATAGATGTATAAACTGAAGATTTCAAGCCTTTCTTTCGTAATGAAGACAATTTGCTCTTAAAAAATATATTAAATGCACAAATAGCAACACGTGTTGTAATTGCTACCCAAACCCAATATTTGCCCTTAGCGAAAACCCAGTTCATCTAATAACTAATAACTAACTTATAACATGAGAAAGGAATCTTTGTAATTCTCACACGATTCTGAAACTCTCCCTGTATGTTTCCCCTTTCAGTTAATACACAGACATATTAATGTTTATTTTTAATTTTATTATTACATATTATTTTTAATTATTATCATTATAAAGCAGAAATAATTTAAAAAAAAAAAAGCAATTTGCTTTTTCTTTGATTTTTTTTTTTTTTCAAATCTATTCAGAAGTAATATTTTATATTGTGATGACATGTTGTTGAAATTGAGTTGTAAGGTTTTCAATATAATTTTAATTTAATGCTTTTAAGATTAAAATTTATCAAAAAATTACTAATAACTTAAGCAAGTATCTGACATTTCCGAACAATTAATAATAATTCCAACATTGAACCATAAATTCAAAATTTCAAACAAAAATTCGCAAAATCTTTCATTCTGGTGTTCTCTTGAACAATATCTTTTCTTTATTTCTAAGAAAAAGATAAGACTTTTTGAAAATAATTTCTGAAATGTACACAAAAAATGCAGATTATTAAGTATATTTGTCGAAAGTTAATTTGTAATACATCTTTCAATTCTGCTAAACAATTACATTTTGTTCTTAGTTCATATGCAATAACAAATCTGCTACAGATTAAACAAAATCTGAAATATGTAAATATGTATAAATGAACCCATTGTAAGGAGTTTAATGTATTACTATCGCTTATATTTTTCATGTTGATCTCATGCAGATAACATTTTTTTTAACATAAAAAAAAAACCTGCTAACCTTTTTAATCAAAGATAGCAATTAGAATTTATGATGTAGGACAATGTTAAAACACAAAAACAACTGGTATTTGCTCTTGCCAATTCAACCGGAAAAGGTAAAAATGTTACCTTCATAGTCTCGGTATTTTTTTATTTAAACATATGCTAAAATTCAGAAAAAAAGTAAATTCTTTTGTTTTTCTTAAAAGAATTCCTTAACAATGGCATAACCCACCGAAGACAGCAACTTGATCGCCATTTTTCACATGCGATTTTCAACAAAAATTTTTAACTGTATATCTCCCGAAAGGAGCGCAATATTTTGGCAGTTTTTTTATTTTGATAGAAAATACTACCCATGTAGCACAAATAACCTTTAAACGTTTTATAAACGTTTTTAAGCGGTTGTTGCAACGTTAATAACCATTTTCCAACCTTTAAAAAACGAAGTGTGCTACTTGGGTAGGCACTTTAAAGCAATATGCACCATTTGGAAATGTGAGTTAAATTTTTATTGAAAAAGCGTTTTGAAAGAAACAATTTATATTAAACACTTTGATTTTTTTTCCAAAATTTAGATTTTCCATACTATTAATCATTTTTTTCGAGTACAACTTTTCCTGAAAAGGATAGCTTCCAATTTTACGTTTACATGTTTTAAAATGAAGTTGAGAAAAAAAATAGACGCATTGACTGTCGTTGTTTCATTTTTATGACCGAAAAAATGGAACTATAACGTAACGGCTACTAGTTACCTGCAATTAACTGACTTCATTTTACATGGTCTTAATGTTGTTTTTTTTTTTTTTTTTTCAGTTGTACTATAAAATGTCGTTGCAGCTGAGGCAGTAATCAAGACCCTTTATACATAAGAGAAGACTAGGTAAGGATTAAACTAAGGTTCTTTATATGAAAGCATTATTTTATGATGTTATTGAATTTCCAGCTCCATTAAAGTCATTTTAATGAGCAAAATTCAATGTCACATTTCTAAAATATTCATATTATTTTATTCTGCCAAAGGAACAAATAAAAGTAAAATTATTGACTAGTTGACCCATGTCTTCACATGGGTAACACACATAAAACCTATTTAATGAGCATTATTTAGGCTTATTAACTGACGTAGGAACAGAAAACTGGCTGGAGAAGTAACATATATGATTTTAAAATAACAACTAGCCGGGTACCCGGCCCTGCCCGGGTTTCGGCCGGGTATGGTGCTATAGTGACACTCGTTTTTCAACATTAAAGTGCATATCTATACACACAATGGCTACTTCTATAAACAATGGCAATTTTTTCTGACTGGACAAACTAAAAACCTGTATTACACACCTTAAATACAAATGTAAGCTACAAATAATGTTTAGGTAAATCGGAAATGTTATAAGCTTGGTACAGGGTGTAGTCCGTGGTTCAGCTCCGGAATTATTGCTAGAAATCAAGTTTCGTAGCAAAAATTTTGACACGAAAGAAAATACCACTTTTTTGCAAAATTATGCTTAGAAATTACGAGAAAAAAAGTTCTGGAACAAACCGCTGCAATTAAGTTCGAAAATTGAAATTAAATGAGGAACTGTATCATCTTTGCGAAGGAATATGCTTCTTTTATCGTTGCATCGTCCAGCAACTCGGAACCAATCCTAGACAAGGAAAATGTAAACATGTTGCTCCGCTATAATCTCGTCTACTCGATTTTCCACGTAAAAGCAATGGTTTTGCTGCGGTAAATATGGGTTTGATGAGTTGTAAAATTCATTATAGACGGTAATTTAGAGGGCGAATTTCGTAAAATAACGGACGAAACATGGTCGACAATTTTATTTTACGCTGAACACTAGAATAAATTGAACTGCAGCTCCGGAAAAGAATATTCTGGTTGGCTACTTTTCGGCTTGGCGACATTTCTTTCGACGCCAAGCCGTGCTCACTCGTGGTTTTCTTAAACGGCTGTAAAACTTCAGCTGGTAGTCTGGGAGCAACTGGTTCTCCATGAGAATTTTGTAATATAATTATGAGAGTTACTTTTTCTGAAAGGTATTGGCACCAGGAGTACGAATTCGGATGTAACCAGGGGTGTCCAACACCCCCCAAGCTCAATGGCGCAAATTCCCCCCCCCCCCCAAATTTTTCACAATCCCCTTATGCTTTTTATTATATTTTTTTACCATTTTTTTATTATTTTTTAAAATCTTATTTATTTTTTTAATATTATTTATTTATTTTTTAAATTTTATTTATTTATGTTTTAATATTATTTATTTTTTATCGTTATTTATATATTTATTAAAATTATAACTATTATATTTTTTATATATTATTACTTTTTTAAAAGCTCAAATTATGGGCGGAATAGAATCGCTTTTTTTCCCTTCCAGACATTCTAATCGCATACACACACACACAACAAATAAATAAATAAATAAATAAAAATAACAATCAAATTAAGAACATAATTTAAATTGAAAAAATAAATTAATGAATAATTTTCATTTGAAAAAAAACAGTGTAATTTAAATTAAAAAATAAATTTCTAATAATTTAAATAAACAAATAAATGAGTTTAAACCCCCCCCCCCCTGTGGGCACCCCTGGATGTAACCACTCCCAAAAATACTGCAGGTGGGCGGCTAAAGTTACAAAAAATGGATTCACTAAAATACCCATATCTTCATTATTTCTTCAATTCATTCAATTGATTTGAAATCGGTTCTCACGGCTTAAAATGATGGAATCCAACGTATAACAACATTTTGAAGCATAAACGACTCTATTCAAATTGTTGACAAGTGTTTCGAAGCTGTTAAGAACTCTTTTCTCAATGTAAAAGAGGAGAGTTTATGAATGAAAAGTCATCCGACTCAGGATGTTTTTTTCATTGAATAATGGCTACTTGTAATCAAGTCCGTCATTTGGACAATCATGTGGGTCCCCCCCTCCCCCCACCACCACCAAGTTTGGAAAAAAAATGTGAATGCACATTTTCTGAACGTAATTATCTTTTTACCTATATTATGCATTTAATTTACTTTTTGCTCAAGCCTATAGTTTAGGGGGGGGGAGGTAAAAATATATCTATATATTTTGGTAAATTTAGCCCTCGCAAGAATTTATTATTATATTTTTTTCCAAACTGTAAAAAATCCTTCATTTTTTATGCCACTAGTTAAACCAGTCCTGTCATTTCAATTTTTTTTCCACCGAGGGGGGGGGGGGAAGCCCTTTATTCCGAATTATTTTCAGGAGCAAGAGTGTGCACAGAAATTTTGGTTGAAGCAAACACGGCTACCCCCCCCTCCCCCCACCGTATGGTTTACCACCTGCACATATTTCCTTCTTTATTTAATGATTTTCAATTTACGGTTTGCTTTATTAACATCAGGGTGTGTATTCTCAACCGATTTTTTTTTTTTTTTTACAAAATGACAGAAAAATTTAAAGCTCGAAAATAAAGAGCTTTTTTTTTTTTTTTTTTGACATAACTATTGTCAGACGCTCATAGGTTTCTGTCATCTATTCTTCATTTTAAATATATGTATTTACTAGTATTTTACATTATTAGTAAAAGTTTCCTTACCTTTTCGATGACACTTACATTTAATTTGTAGCTTAAAAAAAAGTCTTGTGTTAAATAATTTTCGTAATTTTTGGATCCGTTTCAGGTGCGGTGACTGGACTAACAGGTGTATTCACCCCCCTTGTTCAAGGCGCCCCTATTCAAGAAAGTATAGAGGAGGGCACAAAATGTTTTATACTCAAAGTAAATTTGATAGGAAAACAACAAAGAACACACTTATACGTAAAAATGTTTTTTACATATAAGTGGGAGCGACAAAAAACAACAAAATTGTTCAAAGAAATGGGGTGGACGGGGGGCAGTTTAACCCCCTCTAAACGATGGGTCAGGGCAAAGGGACAAATTCAATACATATTGTGAAAAAGGTAAATACACACAAATTTGCATTCACATTTTGTTTCCAAACTTAGGGGGAGGGGACCCCCACCCGATTGGCCAAATGACGGAATTAATTACAAGGAGCACCTGTTCAATGAAAAAAAACATCCTTAGCCGGTAGACTTTACGTTCATAAACTTTCATCTTTTACATTGAAAAAAAGAGCTCTTAATAGCTTAGAAACACGTGTCAACAATTTGAATTGAGACTTTTATGCCTCAAATTTTTATAAGGTGGATTTAATCATTTTAAGGTTTGAAAACCGGTTATAAATCAAGAAATAATGAAGATATGGGAATTTTAGCGAAGCCATTTGTTGTAACTTTAGTAGCCCCCTGCACTATTTTTGGGGGTGACAACATCCAAATTCGTACTCCTGGTGCAAATACCTTTCAGAAAAACTAACTCTAATAATTGTATCACAAAAACCACACGGAAATAAAAATTTGACCAGTTGCTCCTTCATTGTGGAACAAAGTTTCGCAGAAAACTTTTTTCTATAGCTTCAATAAACCTAGGGTTGGTGCAATTTTTCTTTCTTTTTTTTTGTGAATAACTTGTCTTGTATATCAGAAATATGGATTATTGATTTTCTATTCAGTTTGTAAGGCAGAAAATGTGAAAAACTGTGTTTATAAAGTACAACTAAATACTACCTTATATTGAAAAAAGATGTTGAAAACAAAATTATTATTACAGTTTGAAAACACAACAATTTCTCAATAAATGTATGCTTAATTTTATTCCTGTAAGGTTTTATGATAAGATTGTATAGAAAAGATTTTTATTCACACTGAATAGTGAAAACGGAAATATTAAAAGAAGTAAATTTCTGTTCATTGTAAATATTCTACAGGATAAATACATTTGTTACGGTTTCTCGATGAACACAAAATAGGATGCTTTATACAAAATAGGATGTTAAGTCCTTGGGGGAAAAATAAAGTCAATTCCTCTGCTCTATGGCAGCTGCTTGCTCTCATATATTAGTTATCATTTCGGAAATTTATTCGAAGCAGGTTCTTTGATATTTTGAAAAAGTTTTGGCTTTAATTGTAATGTGCTTCGCCCCCGTTTATACTGAGTTCTACTCGGGGGTCTTTTTGCAGTAAATCGTTTGAGAAGTAAGTCTGAATACTAACCTGTGTGAACGAAATTAAACATGAAAATAATAAAATCTGTAGCACATAATCATTTTTCAAGACATTTAGAAGAACGTAAGAGGATCGTGTTTCTAGAAAATATCTTGAGTTGATTCAAATCGGTTTTAAATGCCGTGATTACTGTGATGTTCTGTGACGGAGTTGATACTTCTGCTTTCTGCGATGAAAGTTCCGCCGCACAGTTCAACACATTTTTGAGAATATTTGGAAATTATTGTGATAAGAATGAATCTTGATCCATGCAGAACTCCAATGATGTATGTTCAAAAACACGATAGCATTGCAAAAACAAAACGAAAAAACACAAACGACGCAGTGCACATAACTCAGACATAACGGTGTAAACATTTGTTGCCAAACGTTAGAATACGAAGCTGTGATGCCAAATTATTATTAAATTTGACATTCTATTAGAACAAAAATTCGTTTTAGTAACAAAGTATGAAGAATAAAACAAATATTCCTGCATATGACAAGCCAAAACAGTTACTACACAACGCTTTGCTCTTGCACTTAACAGAAGCTACATAAAATAAACACTGCGTATTACGATCGAATGTTTGTTTACGTTTTCGGCGCTTCCTATTGGCTCATCGGAAGAAAATTCGCTGTAATATCACCTACGCGTTTGTGAAATAGTTCGTTATTTAATGGCACTTTTTTGTACTTGAGAGCAGCGTTTTATTCCAGAACTTTTAATATTCTTCACATTAAACATTTTTTTCGTACACTTCCGTTGTTTTCTTGTGTGTCAAAATTTTTTTTCCAAACGAAACGATATGCCTTACTGTCCCACGGACTAGTGCGGCGGAGAAACTTGCAGACTTGAAAAGTCAACCAAGGGAAAAGTACATCATGTATCAGTTTACTACTTTTTATAAGATATGGTACCCATTCTGAGTTTTTATATTAGTTAGATTTAAAAACTACATCGGGAAGAATGACAGCCCCTGTTAATGATGCACTCATATACCCTAGATTTGTTGCACTCTTTCGAGCATATCGACTGATGGGATGTTGGTGATAGCAAACCGGATGTTGTTCTCCAGGCGTTGCAGGGTCCGGGGCTTGTCGTTGTAAACGATCGATTTGAGATACCCCCATAAAAAATAGTCACAGAGTGTCAAATCGGAAGAGCGGGCCGGCCACGGTACGTCACCTTTCAAGGAGA
Source organism: Uloborus plumipes (assembly GCA_038373865.1). NCBI lineage: Eukaryota > Metazoa > Arthropoda > Arachnida > Araneae > Uloboridae > Uloborus > Uloborus plumipes. Next base: position 14,447 of record JAXGGA010003669.1, on the reverse strand, counting down.
CGTTATCACTCAACTGGTGAACCACAGCAAGTTTGTAGGGATGAAACTGGAGTTCGTTGTGAAGAATTCGTCTCAGTGTCCAATCAAAAATCCCCAAAGCAGCAGCGTGTTTACGCGCCGAACGCCTGGGAGAGCGCAAAAACGACTCCCTCACTTTTTCGACGTTTTCTAGGGTTCTGGAAATCCGTTGACCTCCTGGGCCTCTGTTTGCCACACTCTCACTTTCCCTGAATGTTTTCACCCACAAAACAGTCGATTCCCAGCCAGGAATGGGAACAACGGGCTGAATTTTGAACCGAGTTCGGAAGGCACGTTGAGTGGCGACCACCGAAAGATTATTTGAAAAGTAAGATTCGGCGGCGAACGCTCGTTGTTCCTTTGTCCAACGCATGGCGACAACTAAACTATAAGATAACAAAACTTCAGGACCATCTTTTTAAAATGAGACTCTTCCCACTCCTTTCTGACCACTCCTTGCTAATTAGCATCCAATTAAAATCAGCAAGTTTCTCTGTCGCACCCTGTAAAATCATTCGCACTGGAGTCAAGTATTTCCAAACATTGCACGTAAAATACGTCCCATCATTAGTTTATATCCTTGTGACTACATTGGTGAAAACATCTTTTGTACCTAACTTAGAAATTTTTTGACTATAAACATTTTCTGTTCTCTAACTGTTGCCAAAATCAATTATCTTTTTATTTAGTCTCGTTAGCGATTATTGGCACAGATGAATCTAAAAATCCTAAGAAAGCAATACATTTCATACTTACCTCAGAGAAGCCTTAGTTCACATTTTCATTATGATCACCATTAATATTGTTGTTACCAGGCAACAAATATTTGCAACAATGGACTGACAATTTAATCAGTTAATGGGGAAACTATATGAAATTTACTATTTTCCATAATAACTTTTTTTAACTAAGCTTTTTAGAAATAAATTATAGCTTATCCTGCTCCCTGTTACTGCAGCTATCTACGGTGAAAAAATGGTTAAAATCGGTAAAGTAATTTTGAAGTTTACCCCGGACATACGCATACAAAAGTAGTCTTTTATGTATATAGATTAATTATTACTAAAGAATAGGCTTATGCGAATCCGTCATGAAAGTGTTTCATCATATTTCTGCGATCATGTTAGTTTGGAATGACCATTTATAATTACGAATCATGTTCAAAATAATTTTCAACATTTTATGGACGCGTACAAAGATGATACTGCTTCAAAAAAATGCTAGCTACCTACCCATTCATAATATAGCAACTTCCCGAAGCAATTAAGTAACTGGTTTCTTTTTAAGCAAATGGCGCTTTCTTTTTTGATAATATTTACTTATCATTTCCTAACTGTATTCATCTCATTTCACCCCAGAGATCCCCGTGACTATCATCTTAATGGTTTTTCGGTTGAATGGATCTTTGGAGACTTTATTTGACAAAAACATTGAAATTACAGAAAATACAGACGACATAAACATTGAAGTTACACAGTACAGAAAACAGAAAATACAGAAAAAGATACATGAAACACCTAAACAATAGCAAAACAAAACATCAATACATAGAACATTGAGCAGAACTGACAGACGTTTTACAGAAAAAAAATAATAATAACAATAACAATAAAGCAACAATAATAATAAAGCCGCAGACTACATTTCCTGAAAAAGGTAGCCCTCAGTTGAGAGTCGCAGGAAGAGGGAGTTCAGTTTATTGCGCGCGTGAGGGATCTTGAGCGCTTGTAAAATGTTTTCTGCAAAGGTGATAGAGGGATTTCTTCTGAAATGGTACTCTGCGGTTAGAGGGCATTCGAAAAGATAGTGCTCGGGGGATCCAATAAGTGAGCAGGAGCAATTTGGGGAGTCAGCCAATGAGAAACGGAAGAGATATAGGACAAGGTATTTTACTTACAAATTATGAATAAAACATTTAAGGGAGAGTTGCTCAAAACGGGATAGGCGGGCAAAACGGGATACTGAGTCTGATGGGGGGGGGGGGACTGGTGGTACTATCTCGCAAGAAACAGGCTGAACTGGTTCCCGGCCACCATGGCAGAATTCTCAGTTGATATCACAACGCTAGCCACGTATTTCGTAAAGAAATATTTTTTTCAAAGTTTTCAGTTGAGATTTTTACTTACTTTTTACTTTTTTCGACTGCAGAACTACTAACCTTGTGCTTCTCCGTCTTTCGAAACGACTCCGGTTAGTACTGTGTTTTGTTCATACCTCTTTTAGCAACAATTTCATGTACTTAAATATTCCTAGCGAGTGACGGTTCAGGAGTCAGCCATTTATGGTGTCAAAAGCATCCTGGTCGGGCAAAACGGGACACTTTTGGGGCGCCCAAAACGGGATACAATTGTGATGGGTCCCATTTTACCCGACCATTTCCATTAATGTTTTGGCAATGTGTTTAAGCAGAACGAAGCAAGCAAGAAGTTCGCAAGTGAATGTTTAACCATCCTGGCAGAGGGATTACTATCTACGAAGTAGGAAAGATGTTCAATGCAGCATCTCAACGAGCAGCTCTTGTCCAAACTGCTGTGAATGTGTTCAGGAAAACAGGCATTGTTCCATAAAACCTAGATGTCTTTCCTGAATATATCTTCGCTTCTTCTCTTCCAACAGATCACCCATTGCCGGATGCTCAGAAGATGGCGTCCCAACAACCGTTAAATCGGCAACAAAACGAGGTCAGATTCAAAGGATCTTTAAGTTTAGTCCTAATAGCATCTAAGAGTTTGCAGTCATCACAACCACTAGAGACAGTATTGAATGAATCGCCTAGTGATGGGGGCACCGATAATACTAGCACAAATGCAGACCTTATTCAACCGTTCACTTCAACAGGAGACAAAGGACTTGGGCTATACTATCGTCCGTCACTGCCATTTTCGAAACCACACAAAGAAATTCTACCTCCACTACTAGACCAAGACCTCAAAATAAACACGATAGGAGAATATTGAAATCAGCAATAATAACAGGAAGCCCATATAAACTTGAGTTTGAATAAGAAGAACGCGAAAAAAAGAGTACGAGAAAAAACGAGAAAGCTGAAAAAAATGCTGCCAAAACAAGTCTCTTGAATGTTCCTCAGACAAAACAAACGAGGCTTAAAAGAAAACCAAGTAGAGATGCAAAACAAGTAGATTAAGTTAAAAAATGTTATTCTGAATCTGAAAAAAGCCACAATCATCATTTGCAAAATCGAAGAAAGTGGACTTTAAGAAAACCTAAAAAAATATAAGTTAGCCAAGGTTGGATGTCGTCGTTTTCAGAAGATGAAGCATGTATCTTCTGCAACGCTCTGTATCTTGGATCGAAATCTGGAGAAGGAAGCTGGATACAATTCTCGAGCTGCCAGCGATGGGCTCACGAAGCCTGTTCTAAGGCAGAAGAAGAAGACGATACATTTTTATTCGATTTCTGTGTTATGTAATTTTTCAAGTTTACAATTACGTAGCCTATTTTTTGTTCCAAAAACTAAATCAAAAGTAAAATCAGCAAAAACGTAACAACGTTCAAATCCCTATCCCGCGTTTTGCCCACCCATGGTAGGGTAAAACGGGATCTTATTAAACTTTTTGAAACCAGTATTTTCCTATAAATAATATTGAACAAAAGTGACAAAGGTATGTTTAGTAGTTGAAAGAGTGTGTAGTTTTAAATGACGTCTGACTTTGGAATGCACCTTGCACACAATAAGAAATAAAGCGAAGAATAAATTAGCTATCCCGTTTTGGAGTACTTTCCTCTATACACAACCATGGAGCAAAAGAGTTACATAGCAAAGTTTGGCATTTTAAGAATTTTTTTCGGTAGCCTATCATAAGCAACATTCCCGTACGTTTTGGATTTTAATAATATGTATTAAGTTGTTAGACGAATCAAAAGATATTTAATCGAGAGCTGCAAACTAAATGCCAAAATCGTCACAATGAATTGGCAATGAATGTCATTACTAAAACATGCATTGAATAATGATGTGCACAATAGGAAATAATTGATATTTCTAATTGTACTGCATAAGCTAAATGCATTCGGTTCCTTGGTATAATTTTAGAATGAACTCAGAACAGGTGCATCTTGAATTTGAAGTTACTTAAATATTTTATCCGGAAAATATATAAATATGTAATTGTTACCGTATTCAAAATGAGAGAATCAAAGGATTTTGCTTTAGAGAAATGAATTTCATTTTAAACTGTTATACGACATACAATGCTATCTATTATTAAATAATCTGGTATCTTATTGTAATTTGTTTTAGAAATGACACTACTTTCTTTCTGTTTTTGTACTGTGTCTAAAATTAGAAAGTCTAATAAAATGAGATATCTGCTTAGTTCTAAATATACACACATTTGTATACGTGGTTAAATAAAGTAACTATACAAGTATTTTACATTAATGGTTACGTTATAAAGCAAGGTAAACTTGGAAAGAAAAGAAAGAAAAGGTAAAAGAAAAGCAAAAACACATGATACCAGGGTCACATTTTTCAGATGTCAATGTTTTGAATTATAATTTGTTATGAAGAAATAATTAATCTAGATAATATATCATAGCAGTATTGAAAAATAAACTGAGAGAGAATACATTTTTCGTAACCAACTGCTGTTTTTAAAGTTATATTGATATTATAAAATAGCTAAACTTACCAATAATAATAGTTAAATCTAAATTTCTAGATAATATTTAGTCGATGTAATGAACAGAAAATGAATGAATGTACTTACAAAGAAATGTATATTGCGATATTTGAAAAAAATAATTCAAATTACAAACATTTTCATGAAATTAGCATTAATAAAGATCAAACAGTTCAAGTTACTGCAATATTAAATTATTGCAACGTTAATAGAACACTTATTGTCTATTGTTGACGTTACTTTTATCGATTCAACATGTAAATAGTTCTAAAATATTTTTAGAGGTCTTACTACAAAACATTCGAAAAAAGAAGAAAAAAAAAAACATTTTATGTTCTGGGTATACCTCCGAGTGCCACTAAACAAAATATTCCCACCAGATTTAAAACTTTTACTCCGCCGAATTCTTCTTTTTCTTTCGTAAGTTTTTGCTTGCATTTTTTGTTCTCTTTTAGATCAATTTTTTATTCTTCTTAAAGGAAAGAAAAGGAAAGAAAAAAATCCTGAAAATGTGTCTTCTTTGTGAAAAATAACTGGATTTTTTCTGCCTGAGATATGTGATTACAGTTACGAATGTATTCTTATACCACAAAAGAACACACAGCAGAAAAAAATTTTATGTTATGATTTCCGTGACTGCAGAGCGGCTCTTTCTTCTTCTGCCTAAAATGTGCCGTAAAAAATCACGGGTACAAAATAAGCACATTATGCTGCTTCTACTTTTAATGCATGGATAGTATTTACATTTTTATTTATTTATTTTTCGCTTGATGTTCCAGGTACATGATATTATGACTGCGTCATAAAATAAAGACTCTGCACAAAAATATTATACCTAACCAAAACAAAAAATAGAATGCCTTCTGATGTAATCCAACAACATTTCAGCATTCAAATCTAGATAGCAAATCTCCTAATGCGCAATTTTTGCAATATTCTCGTTTAATCACTTAGTGGTTTAATGATGAACTTTTGACTGGCATATGCATGACAACTACAATGCACTTCAATGTTAAACAATATTCATGAGGTATCTTCCATAAAAACAATCAAAAAATGAATGTTTGTAGCAGTTAAACGTTTGTCTATAGTCCCTGTCATATTTTTGCAACATTTTTATAAAATAGTAAGCCTTTTTTATGACTTCTATTTCTTACCTATTTCTCTTAATCTTCCTGTGCGGAAAATTAGGCCAAATTACTGGATAAGCAATTAAATATCCCCTTGAAAATACAATTGGCCCTTCAGTAATTATTAAATTAAAAAAAAGAAAGAAATTGATCTAAATAAAATAAATTTGAATTTGACTTGAATTATAGTATTTTTTTTGTTATATATCACAAACTACGATAAGATGCAAGTCGTTGGTATTGTAGCTTCTACAAATGGATTCTGTATCTTGGAACCAATTTTGTTTATTCCGAACCTCTCATCGTTATACCACCCTTTTTAGACAAAAATAGCATCCAGCACACAACAAACCTCTGTAGGCATGTCCTTCCTCTTGGGTGGTGGCGTATATGTCCTCTGGTCCACGGTGCGCGCGCGCGCATGTGGGTGATTCTCCAAAATCCGAACAATATGATGTCCCAGTAGGACAGCACAAAAAGTATTTGACCTAGAAAGTTTTTTTTTATTTTTTTAATTGTTAGAAATACTTATTCTGATGTTATTCAATTCATATTAAAGCAATTGTTCATTTATTTTTTTCTACAAAAATTTTTGAATAGCCAAAAAGTCACCTTTTTTGCGTGTCCCACCCTGTTTCTAAAATGTAAATAAATTATTTTAAAATTTTACGTGAACATTGCACAAATTCCACTTGCAGTGTTGAATTATGTATAGTTATGAGTGTAATATAGTGTTGTTTTAGCTTATTTAAATGATTATATGATCAGGTACAGGCATTTTGAAGTTTGTCCCCAGATTGCATGTCCCTCTCCTGGCCTACAAATTGGTTCAATTATTAAAGGCAAAAAGAAGGAATTTTGAATCTGCAGTACTATAACACTGTTTATCCTCATCACTTCTTTGGACTCACAGAGTATTTTGTCGATTGAATGTGTCTGCTGTTCGTATTATTATTCCTTAGTTCAAAATGAGGTATGTAACATTTTCGATGTCCCTCTCCTGGCCAACATTTCTGTTCGGAATAAAATAAAAATAATAATTCTGCCTGCAGTGTGTAATTGAGTTAAGAGGATAAGAGAGAAAAATACCATTATTTACCTTCTATATAATTCCGGGTAGAAATATCAACCTTTTTTTGATTAAAATGTCCCTCTCCTGGCGCAAAAAAAATGTCCCTCTCCTGGCGCAAAAAAAAATGTCACTCTAGCATTACTTTTAAAGCACTGGTAAAGCATCCGGTAGAATAGATGGATTTATTTACTAAACATCAGTTAAAAATATTAAAAAGGAGTCTCATTTATTAAAAAAGTATTCATTTAGAAAATTTTGAACTTTATTTTATGATTGTAAATCTCTTTCTTCATATAAATATTAAATTTGTCGGATGCTGCATCGCTTAATACAGTGTTCGTTTAAGGAGGTTGTAAATTAGTTTTGTTTGTCAACAATAAACATAGTTTTTCATTCATGTTGAAGTTATTTCTTTGTTATTGTTGTAAAATTTCTGATAATCCTTGATAAAATTCATTTGTTTGCTCGCTTAGTGCTTCTTGTCACTCTCTCGATTTGAAAAAATTGACCCCCCTTTTTTGGGGTGTATTATACTTAAAGTGAATTCCCTCTATTTTTCTCTTAATAAGCTACTAACAAAGAGTAAGTATGATTTTTTTTTAGATTTTTTTAAGCATTTTTATTTTTATAGAGTTTGTGAGTCGAAAATGCCAGGTTTTTGGAGAATCACCCATGTGTGTGTGTGTGTGTGTGTGTGTGTGTGTGTGTGTGTGTGTGTGTGTGTGTGTGTGTGTGTGTGTGTGTGTGTGTGTGTGTGTGTGTGTGTGTGTGTGTGTGTGTGTGTGTGTGTGTGTGTGTGTGTGTGTGTGCGCGTGTTTGTGTAGAGCTTTGACGATGCTGTTGAAGAGTGAACAGTGTGGAAACCAAGGAGCAGAGGAGAGTCCATTAGCAGGGACGGAGGACAAGCTCTTTTTCCACAGATCAAAATAGCATCAATCTCGTTCACGTGAAAATAATAAGCATTCGTTGATGGCCTAAAAAACCAGAATGCGAAAGCGGAAAAGAAGGAAAATTTAAAATTCTACTGAAGATTCATTCCTTATACATTAAAAAAATAAATAAAACAAAATAAACAAACATGAAATAAAAACTAGTCTTCATTAAAACTGCTTTTAAATGTTACATGACAGACCTATGTCGCTCACAAAGAATATTAACGCATTTTTCAACTTGAAAGTCTTACGGGGGGGGGGGGGGGAAGCATACAAAAAATGTAAGAATTTCAATGACCTGTCGTAAGCTTGTTACGCAACAACGGATTCATTGAAATTTCATTTTGTCACCTGGGTTCTGCCGCGTAAATTACCGTACATCCAATTAAATCCATCCTAGGACCCATCTTCCGAACCCTAAGCATATTAGCACTTTTGGTTCTTCAAAGTTTAAGTTCATGGTTTTTTTCTCAAGTATTTTTTTTTTCTTGTGTAGGGTCAAATGGCTTGTTCTTTTTGCTATTTGCATTTGAATATTCCTTTGCTTATATAAAGAGTTATTTGACGTATTATAGAATTTTAAACACGAATATCATAGTGAAAAAATCATGTACATATTTTAAGCGGCAAATAAAGTATTATTACAGATACCTTAAAATATAGCAGCTAGTCGACTTTGCCATCTATCAACATACATTTTCTAGCATCAGATGAATGTTTACTTAATTAGCTGAGAATTCAAAATATTTCAAAGATACCTTTTTAATACTTACCTTTGTTTTCAAATAAAAAAAAATAATTCTGTTCTTACGTTAAAAATAAGGAATTCAGATCGAATTTAGTTTTAGATACTGCTCATGCTTAATTTTTAAAAAAATAAGCTGTTTATGACATTTCTACCAGGAACACTGAACTAAGCTATTTTGTATAATAATTAAGAGGGTAGCTTTACGAGAGGCGAACTAGAGGAAATATATCATCGTATAATTTCGAATGGTAAAAATTAAAAAATACACAAAAAAGTTACATCAGCTTTTATACTACACAAAAGTCAATAATACTGCAGAAAATTAGCGATCAAAATTGCATTAAAATAAATATTTTGCATTTTCCAGAAGCAAAATTGTTTGCAGATCTTTCTTTAAAGTAAAATATAAATAAAATCAATATTTTCCTTAACTTTTGCAAAAAAAAAAAAAAACAAGAAGTTCTGTCAAGAACTAAACGAGCCTACTTTCCCGTACATCGACATCGGCATACTCACATCTGATCATTATTCTCTTGATTATCTGAGACTGAAAATTATGTCAAACATACCTTTTTAGCACTTAGAGCTGATTTCGAAAAGCAAACTATAACCCTCTCATCAGATGAAATAGACACGTAAAAAGTAAATAAACGAATAAATAAAGTTTTGTCGCACCTTTTAAAGAGTGTAACTGTTACAGTTCCTCCGTAGGAAAAATCCTCCATCATTTTCGAAAAAAAAATATTAATAATAATAATAATAATAATAATAATAAAACAAATAAATAAATAAATAAAAGTACAAAGAGCATCAAAACACATTTTATCAAAGAAAGCAAAAAAACAAAAAAAAAAAAAAAAAACAAAAAAAGGAAAAAAAAAAACTCGTTCGTTAATAAAATGTCTCGAATTTCACTTTTAATCTGTTGCCAGTTGTTAAATATAAATAAAGAATAAAATGTTCTCGTGAATGAGAAATTTTTGTTACAAAAAAAATCGTCTGCCAAAAAAAATAATAATAAATAAAATAAAACAAATGAATAAATAAACAAAAAATTCTGCACAGTCAGTCATTTTTGTTTTTGAGCCTGCATTTCCGCCATGTTTGCGGAGTCGGAGTCGGAATCAGAGTCCTCACAGAAGATTACTCAGAAAAGTACTTTACAAACATTATTTATCAAAACCATTTTCTTACAAAGTTAGTTTGAAGGAAATTCGACTTTAAGTTCAGGATCAACATTCAACTTAAATTCCCCGTAGGCGCTAATGTTGTTTTTTTTTTCTGAACGGTTCAATATTGATCGAAAAATGGTTCGAATCAAAAAGCGAACTATGGGAATGAGCCTCTCCGAGATATTTCAAACAAAAAAAAAGTTTATTCCATTCGGATGGTTCACTCAGAAGTTATTAGGTGGGGAAAGGTTGCTTGAACGGTTCAAAGTTGAACGAAAAAGTATTCAAATTGAAAATTTAAATATGGTAATGATGTATCCTTGCTGAGATCCTTCGAAAAAAAAAGTTTATTTAAATCGGACTGTTCACTCAATGGATATTAGGGGTGACTGCTTGATTGAGCGGTTCAATGTTGAACAAAAAATTGTTCAAATCGAAAATGTAGATACGGGAATGAAGTATCCTTGAAAAGATCTTTCGAACAAAAAAAGTTTGTTTAAATCGGATTGTTTACTCAAAAGTTAGCATCGCGGGACAGGTTGTTTGAACGGTTCAAAGTTGAACCAAAAATTGTTAAAATCGAAAAATCAAATATGGGAATGAGCTGTACTCGCTGAGATCTTTCAAACAACAAAAAATTTATTCCATTCGGACGGTTCACTTAAAAGTTATTAGGTGGAGAAAGGTTGCTTAAACGGTTCAATGTTGAACCAAAAATGTTCAAATTGAAAATTTAAATACGGTAATAAAGTATCCTTGCCGAGATGCTTTGAACAAAAAAAAAGTTTGTTTAAATCGAACTGTTCATTCAAAAGTTATTAGGGGTGACAGCTTGTTTGAACGGTTCAATGTTGAACGAAAAATTGTTCAAATCGAAAATGTAGATACGGGAATGAAGTATCCTTGAAAAGATCTTTCGAACAAAAAAAAAAAACTTTGTTCAAATCAGACTGTTCACTCAAAAGTTAGCATCGCGGGACAGGTTGTTTGAACGATTCAATGTTGAACCAAAAATTGTTCAAATCGAAAAAACAAATATGGGAATGAGCTGTACTCGCCGAGATCTTTCCAAAGAAAAAAAGTTTGTCCAAATCGGAATGTTCATTCAAAAGTTATTAGGGGGGGGGGGGGGGGCAGACCGACCGACCGACCGACACACACACAAATTCCCCATCTCAATACCCTACTTTCAAATTTTTAATTTTTCGATATTCATTTTACCTTTTTATTTTTTTAACTTGGCGATATTTTTTGGACTTGGTGGTATTTTTTTAACTTGGCGATATTTTTTGGACTTGGCGATATTTTTTAGATGCATTAAGCTACTTTTAATACTTTTTACTTTCTTCTATATCTAATATATAGAAGAAAGTATTGGATTCGTGAAAATTTTCGAATGTCGAATTTTGACGGATTTGCACGTTTTGAGGTGCGCTGAGTCCATTTCGACCATTTTTGGAAAATGTCTGTCTGTGTGTCTGTGTGTGTGTGTGTGTGTCTGTGTGTGTGTGAGTCTGTATGTGTGTGATCAGTTTTTGTGGCCGCGCTGGAGCAAAAACTACTGCATGAAATCGAATAAAAATTTTTGCACATATGTACCACTATGTGAACTGGTGCACCTGACTTTTTTTAGCGAATTCCTCCAAGGGGGGTGGAGCAATCGCACGTGTTCTGCGTGGGGGTGTTTGCTATATCTCAGGAAGTAACCGGCGGAATCAAACGAAAATTAATCCATAGGTAGACCCTAATAAGTACAGGTGCTGATTCAATTTGCGTGTCAATATCTTGAAGGGGGGTGGAGCAATCGCACGTGTTCTGCGTGAGAGTGATTGCAATATCTCAGAAAGTAACCGGCGGAATCAAACGAAAATTAGTCCATAGGTAGAACTTACCGAGTACAGGTGCTGATTCAATTTGCGTGTCAATATCTCGAAGGGGGGTGGAGCAATCGCACGTGTTCTGCGCGGGGGTGATTGCTATATCTCAGAAAGTAACAGGCGGAATCAAACGAAAATTAGTCCATAGGTAGACCCTATTGAGTACAGGTGTTGATTCAATTTGTGTGTCAATATCTCAAAGGGGGGTGGAGCAATCAAAAGTTCTTATTTTGTCATTGCACCTACTGTATCTCGAGAAATATTGCTGCGATTTGAATGAAATTTGGAATAACACTAACCCAATATGGAAGCAAGCATCGAATAAATTTTGGCGCCAATCGCCCCAGGGGGAGGGTGGGGGGATTTTTGCGCTTAGTCAACAATGCGAAAAATTAATTCATTAAAAAATCGCTTTCACGCTATTTAATTATCAAAACAGCTGAAAACTTTCAATGATTTGAAATTTTTATCTGTTGCCAATTTCTTTTTACTAACAAATAAAATGTTTGCAATTAATCTAAACAAGGCTTTTGTAATGATTTCCAATTTTGCTCATTGATTCTGCATTTGCAGGGTTATTACGATAATTGGGAAATTGGAGCTGTTTCCAATTATTCGGGCGAGTACGGATTTTACTTTGTAACTGGAATTCATAAGATATATATAGAAGAAAGTTTCGTGACGGCCACGACAGCTAGTTTCATCTTTCTTTTATTTTTAACGGGAAAGTAGGCGAAAAAAGGGGTTTGCGGGTCCCACGTCATAAAATATGTACAATTTTGAAAGGAAATATTTTTTTTGTAAATGTAACCAGACCATTTACGAGATCTATTAACGAGATATTTACTTGCATTTAAATGTGCATGACATAAAATTATAAAGCTGAATACAAAATAATTGTGTCTGCGAAATTCATTAAAAGCAGATAGGCATATTTTTTGCTTTTACATATAAATTAGTGTTGAATAAACATAATAGAGTCTATTTAGATCAATTTTGGTAAAATAAAAAATATATATTTTGGTTGAAAAAAATGGAAACACATTATCATTTCATCCTCAGTTATAATTCTAACATCACTTACATTAAACCAATACAAAGTACTAGGTGTCCCGTGCGGAATTCCGCAAAAAAAAAAAAAAAAAAAAAAAAAAAAAAAAAAAAAAAAAAAAAAAAAACTTAAAATTTAATACGACAATTTTTATTGGCTTCATTTGCACAACATCGCCATCTACTGCCGTCGTTCTGACAACTTTTCAAAGAGATCAAAGACACGTTCACTTTTACAACTACTACAAAAGTGATACCCTATATTAAAATTAAATACCCAAGGCTACTACTAAACTAAATACTAACGTTATCGCAAAACTACCATAGTTAGAGCCGCTATATAGACAGGCCGACACATCAAGATTAAGTTTCACCACTTTGGATCCAATTCCTTAACTTTTACTTTCAAATTTTCATTGTTGCGGAATAGGGTTACCAGAAAAAAGTTTTGGCACATTGCGAAGCTTTGCCAAATCCACGTGCCGCTAATTATTACTCACAGTGAAAAATTACCAAAATGCGATTACTGGCCAGAAAAGACAACCACTCAAACACACAAACACGTGCTGGATCCAAAGTGGTGAAACTTAATCTTGATGCGCCGGCTCGTTTATATAGGGGCCTTAACCATAGTATTTTGAAACAATAAAAGTTACAATTAAGGTTTACCGAGCTAAGCCTTGGCTTGAAATGTCGCATTTAAAATTGATTTGAACAACAATGTAACGATTCTGACAGTTGAGCAAAAAATTTAACTTTTTCAAACTTCAATCGCTTATAAGTCGCTTAAACGTGGATTTTCGAGATTCTCGTTACGCGGCGCTAGCGGAGAAACGTTCTAAAGAACGCATTTTTTTTAATCTTTCGAATGAAATCAAAATGGAGACGATACGACAATTATTTCGCTAGATAGAGTCAATTTTGTGCCCAAAAATTGAAGTTCGAATAAAAAACGAACCGACACTTTTTAGAGGGTGGGTCTAATTTTCGTCAATAGCCCGCGGGAAAAGCTTCAAAATTATAAATTTTCTTGCAATTCGATAAAGAAATGAGCGAGTTTCGACCGGGTATAGGATTCGGCTTAGAGAAATAATATATGGAGATAGCTATTTCTATTCTTTCTGTCAAATTTAGTAGTATTTTTTCATTTGTAGCATATTTTAAAATTAGATCTTCATAATACTTTATATTTTCACTGTTGGGCGCTGGAGGTGAGCGGTTTTCATATTCGAACACAACTCTGTTTCCCGGAGCCTTGAAAGGGCTAACTGTAAAATTACCGGGGGATTTTCTCCTTCTCTGATTTGGCTGTGCTGCTGAGTTCCTGTAGCCAATCAGGGACTTAGCGGTAGTTTTAGTTTACGTTTTGTGATTTATGGGACGCTGGCCTTTTGCGCTAAAGCTTGCTGTTTGAGCTTACCAGAGACTTCGAATACGTTTGCTGGGGGCTGGGTGTTGCTGCCCAGTCCCCCAGAATCTCTTCTTTTTTTACCTGATGTGAAAAATATTTGCTAAAGTTCCCTCAGAGGAATTCTTTTACTCTTAACATGAAGAAGTAAAATTTGAACGAATATATATAAATAGTCTAGAACGGTTCTCCTGCTGTAAAGTCAGGAAGTCTTTAAAAAAATCCTGTGTACGTGTGTACGTTCAGTCCTAAAAACGATGAGACGCTTATATGGAGTCTTCAATGGAGGTGTCCACTTTGCCTAAGAGGAGTTTTCACTGGTGATAAATTCGGCTGGAATATGAACTCTGTTTTACGAACTTTTAGTTAGAAACTACTACGTGAAATGAACCTTTTG